>JAWZTD010000109.1:125406-147899 GCA_035221335.1 Echites panduratus
ACTGGGAAACCACAAAGCTCATTCAAAATGTGAGACAAGTCAGTTTGCGTAAGATGCAATTCCAACCTCAGCTTACAAATCTAATACTTGACCTAGGCGGCGTAGAGGGTTTGAGAAAAACCAACCCAGCCACCACCGCCCCAAAACTAAGAAATCAACGTATACAGTTCCTTGAAATCAGTAATCCAGATTGATCAGAAAGCAACATCAAAGCAAAATAGCCACTGACACCAAAAATACAAAAACATAATAGTTCAATCACAAATTTAATACCATATCTAAGAAATAACATTTGAATTTTTACAAAGAAGAGACATAATCAAATCAAAACTATCTAGGGTTTCAATAACATAGCTAAAGAGGCTTTAACATCTTTATGACTTCGATATAAGATGAATCCTATATAAATTTGAAAAAAACAACCCTAACCTATTTATCTATTGTTTAAGCACGTTCTCCACGGATACGTCTAGCAAGCTGGATATCCTTGGGCATGATTGTCACCCTCTTGGCATGAATAGCACACAGGTTTGTGTCTTCAAAGAGACCGACGAGATATGCTTCAGCAGCCTCCTGCAGCGCGAGGACGGCGTGACTCTGGAACCTCAAATCGGTCTTGAAATCCTGGGCAATCTCACGTACCAGACGTTGGAACGGAAGCTTGCGAATTAGAAGTTCGGTACTCTTCTGGTACTTGCGAATCTCACGAAGAGCCACAGTTCCAGGACGGTAACGGTGAGGCTTCTTGACTCCGCCTGTGGTCGGAGCTGATTTCCTCGCGGCCTTGGTCGCCAGTTGCTTCCTTGGAGCTTTTCCACCGGTTGACTTACGAGCTGTCTGCTTAGTACGAGCCATCTTTCACGGCAAAAGAATTATTATTCAGATCTAACGGAAGAACTCTCGAAAACCCGAATCCAAAAATGAGAGATAAATGAAACGTGGGTGCGAAAGTGGGATGAATCAAATATATATAGTACGGAGAGACGAGAGATTAGGTCGGTTTTGTTGGTAACGGCTTCCTAAAGTCACAAGGAGTCTGAAAATTTTGAATAAGTCTTTGATCCTCTTACTTCCTTCCTATTGGTTGAAAGTTTAAAAGGAATGACTCTGATTGGCTGGGTTTTTTTCGGCCGGATCGCTCTTTAGTTTGTGTTTCTTTTGTGTCTGCTTTTGAGTGAGATGTGTTTCTTAACTGGGCCCACGCTAATATACTTTCCAACTTTCATCTGTTTTTCCAGTCTTTCTTAATTTATGCCGATTCAATATAGAAGTTAGAACTCTGAAGTAATTCAGTTTTGTGCATGTTTAATTTGATTTTTTTCATATAGTTAAGCTTAATTCCGTTATTAACTTCGAGGATTTGTAAATTGCTTTTTCTTCTTTTCATTCAGGCTTTGGATTTTTTCCCTATTGCATATACTGTCCAATTTAGGCGGCAGTTAAAATGGGCCATATCAAAGCAAGTTCTTCATTGGAATTGTGGGTCACACATATAGTAACGGCCCTTTTTTTTATTTTTTAACCCACTAAAGAATGGTGAAAATTAAGAAAAGTTTATTTTGATCAAATTCTAACCTATTCAGATTTTTAATAGCCGAGTAAAATTATATTTAAAATTTTTTAAAAATAAATTAAAAAAAAAAGACTCATCAAAGGTATTTTCAATATTTCAACTTAATATGGGATGAAAATTACCCATAAATAAAATAAAACTTTCCCTTTTCTTCTTACGTGTTTAGGGTTATTATTGTAAAAATAAATTAAAAAACAATTCATCTTTTGAAAAAAAAAAACAAATGTTCTCTTATTATGTCTCTTAAAACTTCAAAATAATTATAGATTTGAATGAGTTTTTATCATAAGGACTTGATTAATATTTATCGAATACTTTACTTCCTCAGTTAATGAAAAATGTCAAAAATATATATATTAGATTTGAATAACCTCCTTTTGAATGTGGTTTCTAAATCTATATGAAAATCCTTTTTTATGTTTGTGGAAAAGGTACCATTTTTTATAATTAAATCAATCAATCAATTATTGAAAATCAAGAAATCAAAAATATGAAAAATATATATAAGGAATATTTGGCTAGGATATTTAGCAACTGTCCTAAGAGACTTTTATAAATGAAATATTCTAATGAATGTTTCCTTGCAAAAACTGTCTCTTTTCAATATGAAAAATCAAAATCTCAATCTCTCTAAATTAACTAAAAATTATATTCTCTAAATTTTTATTTCATAAAATTTATTATGAAATATTAGACAGAATTTTTATTTGTCTATAGACTCAATGATAGTTTCAACATACCATTGCATCTTTTGGGGAAAAGACCTTTTACCTGGTGAAGAGGTCTTTACAGTTGGTTTGGGTGGAAGGACTTTTAATTGGGATGGAGAAAAAGGATCCGGAGAAGAGTTTATGAGATCAAATAGGAGATAAATGAAGAGAAATAGAGAGGTGGAAGGCCATTCGAGGGTAGAAATATATTTAAGTTTTAATAATTGCGTATAGTGACCATTTTATCCAATTTTAAAATACATTTTAAATAGAATTAAATCATAAAGATATCACTATTTTATTTTCAACTCCTAAATTAAGATACTACATTATTTTCACAACTTCACAAATTCACTAAAGTTTAAAGTATACTAATCTTACTTAATTTTCTCATTTAAATTATATATTCCAGTTTTCTCTCCATCCTTAAATTGTCAAACAATTTCTAGTGTCATATATGAGGTTCCTTTGTTCCGTACCTTTAGACGAGACAAACTCAAATCAGGGAATTGGGCTCTATCTATGACCGATTCCTGTACACATCACATTCGTGTTCAAGTTACATTGTCAATGACTAAACTTAGACTTTTTTTTTTTTTTCAAATTAGTCATCCAATTATTAAATTAATCAATTTAACTATTTACCGTTTAATGAGGTATAGATCTGTTTTTACGGATCATTAGGTTTATAAGACTTCATCTTACGATCTTTATGTTTTACGAGATTTTTGTCTTTTTCAGAGTTCAGTTTGAACTCATAATATCTAAATATCTGTATTTAAATCAATAGATCCGATGAAAAAGGTTTTATGTCTCAATCACCTTTACATTTTTTTTTAGAAATTAAGGCTCCGATTGAATACACCATCCGATTGGATACACCATCTGTTTGGATGGTTTCCGTAAAATGCATCTTTAAATTGGAGTTCATTTTTTACTCAAAAATGAAAATTTTTTTTGAAAATCAAATTAAACCATCCTGTTAAAATAGAATGTATAATTTTTTTTATTTTTGAACAAAAAATGAACTTCAATTAACATATACAATTTACGTACTGATAAATGGAGAATGGAGGGGGAAAATGGTGAAACCAAACGTAAATTCACCATCGAAGATAGAACATATTAACAGCTGGAGTGTGGTCATTCTTTGACGATATTAGCACTTCCTAGCGAGATCAATGCCACATCACTTGTCATTTAAAATTTAAAAATTTTCTCCACCTCGAGCCATGTGCCGTTCTAAGCTTGATCTTAGGGGGTCTTGTTCCGCTAGCTACACCCACTCGCTCCAACCATTTTCTCCGACAGCACCTCCCGTTTACTCCTGGACAACATGCACGTCTTAAACCTTTGTCCGATCCCACATTAGCTCATATTTTAGCAATCCCATCCCTGAATCTGCCAGATCTACTCCCCCACCCCCAACGGTTGTAATTCTTTTATCACTAATTTTTGGCCACCCATACCTTTCTCTTTTAAGCCCTCCTACCTCCCATGTGTTGTAGCGTTTCCATCCCATTCGCCTGCTTCCAGCTTTCTTCCAGGCCTACACTGCCCCGCTCCTTCTATACCTAAACATACCCTTCCCATGCTGCAAAATCTAAAGCCCTCCACCAGATCTGCTCATCCTAACGTCCATCTGATGTTGCCCATGGCTCCACAACCTTCCAATGCCCCTTGCCTTAGATCATCATAACCACCATCCACCCCCACACAGCAATTTTCTATGTAGGCAGTCTATTTTTTACCTACGAAAAAAATAAATCCATATCAAATGCCTGGTGATGATTTAATTATGTTCACGAGCTTGGGTGGTTTGCACATCACACATTATGTTAGACTACAGTAGGGTGGCTTAATTCCCGGTTAAATTAATTAGTTTTATGGTTAAATTGAAAAAAAAAATCAAAAGTTTAATAGCCACTTGGATGTTTTTAGCCCTTTGTTAATGGCGAGGGTAATATATAGGTGTGCCAATTCTATTTCTTTGTAATTCTCTTATTGTTTTAATGCAATTTTGATTATTTTCTCGGAAAAAGAAAAAGATATTAGGCCTTTAATTGGAGATTTGGTGCAATTTTTTTCTTTTTACGGGTAAATAATTAGATGCAAAATGGTTCCACTTCAAATGCTCCAATTCAAAGGCTTACGAATTACGGGGTGGTGTTATCCGTGCCCCACTTAAGGAAGTCCAAATCGAGCCCAACAAAAGAATTCGGGTCCAGCGGGTACTCCCGTAAAAAGACGAGGAGAGAGAATACTGTTCTTTCAGTAGTTCAATGGACTCCTACAGAAAGCACGGATACGCATGGGCAGTTTCAGCTGGACTGAACGCCGCACTAGCTGCCATTTCGGCCAAATTCTTCTCGTCTCAGGTGATCTGTAGTGACATCTCCCGAGCACAAAGTTCATAGATATCTAAAGAACTTCTAAGTTAGCTTAATACTCCTTCTTAACGTGATCGCTTTGCCGATTCTCCTCCTGCAATTACGCCTTACTGATTTTTTTTTCCTGATGAATTTTCGTTTGTTTATTGATATGATCATTTAATTTGAAGAATTTGTGAGGCAGCACCTAATCCGTTTACCTGCAGTTAATGTTTTGCATTTGCTAGGTTATGGTTTGCTAATCGGTTACTCTGTTTGGAGAAGGAATTAGAGATAGATTTTAACGCGAAAACGAGTCATTGATATATTTTACCTGTATTTTTGCACTCTATGGTGATGCAATTTAAATATGCGTGGAAGAATTCGACTGATCAGTTTTCAGTATTGGAGCAGCTTGTTAGGTATGGCATGGTGATATTGTTTAATGCTCTAATGTGGGGATGCTATGTGAATAGCTTGAAAGCTCTTTCATCTCTCCAAGCTACGGTAACAAATTTTGCAACAAATTTTCTCTCTTCTGGATTGGCTGGATTCTTCCTCTTTGAAGAGGCATTACAGCATCAGGTACATAAAGAATTTTTAATATTGAAGATACATGTCTTAATTGTGCTCTTTATCTTCTCGTGTTTAGCTCATATCAGATCAGCGAAGTTCATCACCTTATCGAGTGGTGGTGAAATTTTACCATTTTTATATGGACTTTTGCTAGAATAAAATAATCTTTCATACTTTATATTATGAAAAAAAAAAAAAAATGTACCGAGTTAACTCAACGTTGACAGTTTCCTATTAATGTTGTCCAATTATTTGTTTTCCTTTCTTGGTGTACATGCCAATCTGATACTGTAAAACTTTTAAAAGAAAACAGAATAGTTTCAGTTTTAGTAAATCAAAACTTGGGGCAAATTATGGTGTATGCAATTTTTACAAATTTTCAGCAGCTCTTTAGATCCTGGAGTAGTTCGAAAATTGTGGTTAGAGGCTTCAGCTTTCATCAACTTGAAGTTTAGCTAAATGAAAGCGGATGTTACTTTGACAAACCACTAGGTAGCTGTTTTATGCAGCTTGTTTAGAGCTAGTAATTATAAAATGAGTAACTCACATTAATTTTTAGTACCATAGTTATATCGATTTATGTTTACCATACCAAATCAACATCTTGGACACGAATGATGTTGTTTGTATTCTACTGCTTAACTGAGTGCAAGCTTTTGCAGTGGTTTCTGGGTGCTCTACTCATTGTTTTTGGTGTAATCATTCTAAGCAAATCAAGTAAAGAGGAGAAGCCACACCCTGATTAGAAGATCGGAAGATGTTTGTTTGAGCTGTTCTTTATTCCTCGCACACCTTTCTGTTTTGCTTATTTGTCATGCTTCTGGTCTCTGGAACTCTGTTAATGGCCAGGAACTGTCACAACTTTGTGAAGCACAGAAATGTTTGGATTCTTTGGAAGCAGCCAGTTGCAGAAGGATGCTTAAAATAGTTTAAGGCAAGTTCAGAGGTATCCCCACAGTCGTCCTACCTTCATGCACTAGGTGTCTTTTCCATCAGATGGTATCTTCTTTTCAATACTCCATATTTTGACAAATTTGGATCTTCCAAAATTTGTACTATAGTGTTGTCTCTATTGTGAGTTGTTTTAACAGTGCTAGATCTTCTACTTTGTCAATTTGTCTACTGATGTTGAAAATAAAATGTAGCTTGCCTTCATTTCTATCTTTTGTTATTTTATACCGGTAGAACTTGCAGTATTAGTGTTATTGGGAAGACTGCATAAACATTTCCTGCTTCTCTGTGCTGGATAAGTTGAGGAGATGCCAAGTGGCTAGTCTTTCATTTTTGTAGTTTCAACAAGTCTTCCATCCCAGAAAGAAGAAGAATGGTAAACTTTTGTCTTCCAGATAACAACAGTATGGTAAACTTTTACTATGCTCTCAAAAAATGAGGTGAATACTCTGAAGGGTCTTGACGAGTGGGTTTCTTGCCCTCTATTTCTGAAGATCATTCACAATTTGATTTACAACCAAAAAATGAAGGGGAAGGACAAAAAGAAAAAAAAAAGGGAAAAGACTGACCCCTTTGCTCACTTCAAATGCTGTAGAGCTTGTGGGCTTTTGCCTTTCGTAGGAAAAAAAAAAAGATTGAAAAAAGCAGATCATCATGACCGTCGGAGTTGATTAAGTGTTGAAAAGGACAACAATGTTCAAAAAGGTCGGGTCTAACCTTTTGGCACGAATCTCAAGAAACTTCTATTGAACGGTTCAGGACGAAAGATTCACCCGCTCTCTTCGCCAGCAGTCATTTGTCACTGCCCTATCACGTGCAAAATTTTTAGTTTCAAATTTAATACTACACTTAAATTAGGACATTGATTTTTTTTTTGCTAACCCCTTTTTCCTTGAGAATATCCATTCATACTTGCTTTTAGTTATTTAAAAATTAAAACTTTCCAATTCCATGTTTTCTTATATTTAATTTTTACTTTTAAGAAACCAGAAAACAATAACTGTTGAAAGGGTACGTCAATCTCTCTTAAAATGAAATTTACTAATAATGTATAAAAATATTTTTTTCTAATACAGAAATTAAATATTTTATTAAAATTTAATGTAGGTGTTGAAAAGGTTTTTGATCTTATCTTATTTGCTTTGGGCTGAATATGAACTATTATTTATATTTTAATTGAAAAAGATTTGGCATAAGATTTTATTTTAAATATATTTATTTTAAAATAAAATCACCGCATTCAAAACCACTGGATGGACTTCTCATTAAAAATTTTAAGAAAAAAAGAAAAAGGAAGTTGCAGTAAAGAAATGGTGTTGACACCTGACAGGCAGTGTAAAATGTAAATGGTGAAAGAGAACGGAAGAGAAAGTGCGTTCTTCCTCTCTTAAGTCTCTTCTTTGCCCTTTCAACAACTATTTTCGTCATAGATATTTCATCATCTCCAACTCCACCGAATTTAGGGTTTTGACTCTCCCTTTATCTCCTTTCCACAGCTTTACCGCTCGATGATGATACCTCACTGTAAGCTTTTTTATTCTATTTTCAATCATCTCTCCTTAATCATTGCTGTTCATTTGTAAGATGATTTTGTAGTAGCTTTTGTTTAATCAGCTCGATTTTCCATTTGCTTTTATTCTGTACTGATTTTTGTCCTTCCGAGTTAATTCTGAACTTAATTGACCGCATTTCTTTTTAATTTTTCTAACCTGGATTTTGTTTCGAGTGTTCGGTGTGGTTTGCTTGGGAGTGATTTTGGGGCTTTTCTCTGTTAAAACTTGAATCGCTGAGTTTATATAGCTTTGTAGAAGTCTGAGAGCTGAATTCAGGTGGGGGAGTTTATTTCATCATTCTACAATTGACTAACTGTGCTTGATGACTGTCCTTATGCTGCTTCCCTGGGGTTGCTGGTGTTGGATCTTTCATTTATTTCATGTCAATTTTTTTCCATTTAGTGAAATTTTCTTCCTTTTTCAAGGGTAAATTCGGTATAAGTTTTGGCATTCAAAGAGCTGTTAATTTTAAAGGAGGCTACTCCACAAGCTGTTAATTGAGCTTCTTTCATTGTGCTCGGGGAGAGGAGTCCATGGGAAATGGCACACAGTTCCTGCCGTTCCATCAGATATTTTCGGGGGGCGAAGCACTTAGCAGTTGAAGTAGAGGAATGAGTTGGGAAGGATAGATATTCTAAGCCAAGTCGTATATCGTCGGTTCTTTGTATGGCACCCTAAACTCTCTTTCTTACGCAAGACAGAAAGTCTAACTACCGAGCCTACTTCTTCCCATGCACCATCAAGCTCAAATGGTAAATGAGGGAATAGTGATAGGAAGCCTAGCCCTAATAACCCTGGTCCTAAGCCGATAGGGGATGTTCTTACTCTCCATCCTACTCCCTCTGATTCGACTGAGGTTGAATCATTCCCACCTACTTGGTGGTTTCATGCATCCAATCGCTACGTGTGGATAAGCTACCCAGTGCTGGTTTCTGGTGAATCATCGTGATAAGAGTCATGGATGGTTTGCTCATTTCTAACATCTGATTCATGTTTCCTAATGGAATAATTATACTTGCGAATTCCAAATGGTATCTACGTTGTCTGTGGGTATGATCATTGATACTTCTTTTGAATTTCATGCAAATTGTGTCTCATAATTATGAAGGGAAAGGACCCATTTTGATTTTTCTATTAATGATCTCATGAAAGTATATATTAGAAGTCTTAATGTAGTTTACTTAACAATGGTGTTTTCCACCTAAACTGAAGTAATTTCCAGAAAAACTGAATCTATGTGTTGAATCCTTTTACGTGGCATCCTCTATGGATGTATAATTATGATGCTCAAAGATGTTCTACACTTTTAAGTTGTCCTAACTTAAATCATTTTTACTTTCATTTCCGTAGTCATTCTGTTAGTGACAATGTAATACTTGCTAGGAAAGGACATCCTGCACATGGTGATTTTGAAGTTGCAGATAGAACTGTGTACTATCATTAGACTTCCGATTGATGCTCAGTCATTGTGTGTCAGATGGATTTCTGGTGCATTTTGTGAGTTGATAAAAATAGTCGACCTATCCTTTAGAAGATATTCATTTGCTTTCAACTTTCCATTTGGACAAAAATTTTGTCAAATTGTTTTTGCACACCCACATCATCTTCCAAAAACTATTTTCTCAAAAAAATTCTTACCTACTACGTGGATCTCACATCTCACATTTAATATACATAAAATATTTTTTTATTGAAATTTCACGTATTTCACACTCTAATAACTATATTTTTAAGTAATTTTTTTACTTTGTCTAATACATAGGACCCAAACCGTATCACATCATTTGTCTGATCCATATCTATAAAACCATTATCCAAATAACTTTTATGTGTATTACTATCTTAAACCCTTTTCCTTTTTGTCCAAAGTTATTGTCCAAATACACTCTTATGTTCTCTTACATGAAAAATTGAAGTGGACAGAGAGGACAGCAATTGATTAGATGGCTCATGAAAACATTGAATGCATTGTGCTTCTATTGGGAGCGGGTGTGGTGTATTGCATTCTTCGCAAGAACATTTTGATGAGGCATATTTAGGGGAAATTAGGCAGAGAATTTCATAGCCACAAGTCACATGCCAACTTTGCTTTTCTTTCTGAGAAGTTCTCTGGAACTGTGAGATCTGAAACAAATGCATTCTATTTGTAGCCATGAAAGCAACCCCTTCTTTTGATTTATGGAAGATCTGCTTGGGGTTATATTATTTGGACTGTCTTAAGTGATGGATTGATAATTCTACCATCTGAGTTTCTATTTCCCTTTCTGATGGTTACACTTTTCTTTTTCAGGATTTCATCATTCAGGTTTGACCATTTGAGTTGAAAAGTATATGTTAGTGGTGGTATGTGGTTAGTATCATGTGGTCATTTTCTGTTTGCTTGATAACTGTGATTAGTTGATTCTTTGAGTTTCAAGGTTTTATACTTGAATTGGTTTTCTTGTTGGATATCATACATATGCCACACCTTTTTGTCTTTTTGGTTTACAGTTTTGCAAAGAATGGATTTTGACTTCTGATATCCCCCCAGCTTCTGCCGCTTCGTGGTTTGTCTACTCTTTACATATTATTGTGAATAAGTTTGTTGCACAGTACTTACTTTAGATGCTATATTCTACATGATCGTTCTATCTTTGTGTTCTTTGAATTCAGTTATAGCTCTCAAGCAGCAGTTTAATGCCCTTCTGACTCCATGTTGCACTTGTAATACTGATTGCAACATTTATAATATTATCACTTTTCATTCAGCTGTTGAGATCAGATGGATGATAGTGGGCATCGTGAAAATGGTCGGCATAAGCCACCGCAGGGTCAGGTAATATTAGTCCGGTCTCTGCAAAGCCTTACAATGCTGATACTTTTATAGCATATTTTTCCTCGAAGTGGATTATGAGCTGGGCTGTGTGTTCATGCTCTGATCTCTTTACTGACAAATAAAGTTTTGTATTTTTTATGCTTAGTGGTTGATGCATCAGCCATCAATGAAGCAGATAATGGCGATTATGGCTGAGAGAGATGCTGCTATCCAGGAAAGAAATCTAGCTCTTTCTGAGAAAAAAGCTGCCTTGGCAGAGCGAGATATGGCTATCCTGCAGAGGGATTCTGCATTAACCGAACGAAATAATGCCATAATTGAACGGGATAATGCCATTGCCACTCTCCAATACCGGGAAAACTCCATGAATAATGGCAATATGTCCCCATGCCCGCCAGGGTGCCAAATTGCACGTGGGGTGAAACATATGCACCATCCTCAGCAGCATGTTCACCATCAGACCCATGTGGGTGAAGTTCCATTTGGTGCTCGGGATATGCCCATAAATGATACCATCCCTGTTTCACCTCCTGCTCCAGAACCTGTAAAGCCTAGGAAAATGAAACGGGCAAAAGAAGCAAAGGCATCAGCAACGCCTAGGAAGACTTCAAAATCCTCGAAAAAGGTCAAAAGGGAAGGTGAAGATTTGAATAAAACAATGTTTGGCAAATCAAATGAATGGAAGGGGCAGGAAATGGTTAGTGGTAGTAATGATCTCAACAACCAACTGGTTGTTGCAAAGCCTGATTGGAAGGATCAGGACCTGGGTTTGAACCAGGTTGCATTTGATGAGTCAACCATGCCAGTCCCTGTTTGCTCATGCACTGGATTTCTGAGGCCGTGCTATAAGTGGGGAAATGGTGGCTGGCAATCTTCCTGCTGCACGACCAATTTATCGATGTATCCCCTACCTGCTGTCCCCAATAAGCGTCATGCACGAATTGGTGGTCGGAAAATGAGTGGAAGTGCCTTTAACAAACTTCTTAGCCGACTTGCTGCTGAGGGCCATGATCTGTCAAATCCAGTTGACCTCAAAGACCACTGGGCAAAGCATGGAACAAACCGCTACATTACCATCAAATAAACTGGATTCTGGAGTCAAAGGGAAGAACAATTACAATTGGAAATAGGAAGCTGTCTATTGGCAAGTAATTAGTGGAGAAGTACTGTTATTCTTATTTTCCTTTTGGATCTTTCTTGTTCTCTCTCCATCCTCGGTACTTCCCCTTCCTAAGCCTATCCAGATCAGTTAGCTGAGTTTAGAAGTCTTCACTGTACGTACTCCCTTTAATGCACAAATGTTGATGAAGAAAAGCTGAATAGCTATTGGTTAAGTGATGGATAAAGTTGTAGTAAAAACTTGAAGCCTTTTGGCTTGTAACTGGATGTAACTGTAAAGGATTGTCTGATATCTTGTTGTACTTAAATTACCAGTACATGCTAGTCAAAATTTCTTGTGTCTTCAGACATTAATGCACTTCAGGAGTGTCGTTAAGTATGTTTCCTTAGTTCTTAGGCAGAATGAAGTTTTACTTGCTCTACTTCTTGATCTCTTTGTTTGCTTCTTCATGATTTGAATCTATATATATAATGGTAAAAAATGATACCAAATCTCGCACTCGGTGGGCTATGGTAAGTCACTCTTACGTTTACCTTCTATTCAAATGGAATTTCAACATAAAATCTGGTATATTTCCTCTTACATTTTCATTCTTCCCCTTCACAAAAATATCAACTAGGAGTAAACTTTTCCGAATTAGATGAAACTCAAGATACGGAGGGAAAGAAATTGATGGCATTTCACTACCAAATGATTAGGAAAGTATATTTTTTCCCCTTTTGATTGCAATCTAATGAATAGTGAAAACTATTAATTGTTCTTACTTTTTTTTTATTTTTATAATCCTGTTTCAAAATGTGAGAGATGAAAGACCAGCCTTTATTTCTTACCTTAAATGCTTGATTTGAATTTTGCAAAGAATTATCTTGAAAAAGCTTCACAATTGTATTCTGTTTAGATTCAGACATAAACTTAATTGAACACTTAAATGAGAAACCAAATTACAATGGACATTGATAAGACTTAACCCACAAAAAATACGAAACAAAAATTTCAATCACTCGAGATTCGAATCATCCTCGTGATTGGTGCATCTCATCTCATGAAGAATGCAGACGAGAAAATCATGAGATATAAAATTATATGATTTTTTTCAATGGTTGTTAATTAATTTTAGAGCAGAAACTGGAAAAATAGTCCTTTGCAAGATACTACTGACAACGTAAGTCTTGAGTTTGACTCAATATTACTGTAAATTTTAATTTTAATGAGTTTGTAATTATTAAAAATATATTTAAAAATCTGCACAAACCTATGTGAACATAATAGGTAAAAAAAATTAATACTAATACTACTACCTTGTAACAAAGGACCATCACCTTTTCTTTTAGCAATTTCATCTCTTTAAACATTTGAGTTATCTTCCTATATGGAAACCGAACCAATATATCTAAAGCTTCGATCATAACAAAGAAAAGAAAAACCAAAAAAATTCAAAGGTTGACAAATTCCAGTTTCATCAGTTTAGTTCCAAATGGTGACGGGCAATTTAAGAGACTCGGGCCACAGCTGCAGGCCTCCATTTAGAAAAGCCCAAATGCTTCTGAAATGCACGCAAAATTCAAGTGAAATTAACGCCAAATAGAAATAGAGTCCTTGTTGCTCGTTTGGTACATAGGTGCCAGCATTTGAGATAGCAATGGTTTTGAAAATCAATCGACCAAACGATTGAATCTTGGATCAGATAGTCTTTCGTTCCGATTAAGTTATAAAATTACATGGGATACAAACCCCGATCTGCAATGACAAAATCCAGTTAGAGCAACTTGTTAGGAGTAGGTTTTGCCTTGCCTCAAAATTCGAACCCAATTTTCAGTTTAAAGATATTTCTTTTGGAATATTTGTAGTCAATAAGGGTTCAAGCCTAGTTGTTACATCTAAATATGACTAAATTTGAAAGTATATTGTGTATATTGGGCATTTGATTTGATTTTATTATAAATTATGTATTTAATAAATTTATAACTACTATTAATATAATCGAAATGAGTGCATAAGAGTGATCTTACACTAAAATAAATTTTTTTTTTTAAAACCCAAGTTGTCAATTCAAATGCAATATCTTCTTCTTTTTTTTTAATACAAATTTTGTAATGGTTTTAATAATAATATCTATATGGTCATTTTAAAATTGCACTTTTTTCACCAAATATGCATATAAATATATGATTCAAATGTATGTAAGTATATAAATTAAGTTCGATTATTATTTTATCATTTTTTATTAATTCTAACGTGTACATATTTTATATGCTAACTGTGTAAAATGATACTTAACCATGCTATGAAGATTTTACTTGTGTATTATTTTCATTTGATATATAAGCTATTTTACAATAAAAATGACATTTTTTTTCTAAATATGATTATATAAAAAACTAAAATTTTAATTAATTATACTTTTTAGTTATTTCTATAAGTTGATCCTAATTATTTTAACTAATAAAATTAAAATTTTCATTGATACTAACATATAAAACATTTGTTTTCCTTGAAAAAAACACATATAATCTATTTATCAAACAAGACTTTATTTTTACATACAATTTCTTTATGTATAATATTTAATTTATATAAATAATTATTAAAATTTTAAAAATCTTGTCGAATTCAGTTTAAAAAGTTTGACCTTTATTCCTCAACCAATCGAATTTGATGTTTGGTCCAATTTAAAAAATATTAAAAACCACACCCTCTCAGTGTCTCTTTTGGTCTCTATCAAGTTCCAATAATATATATGTATATACATAAAAGCTATGAAATGTTGCTGATTAAGTATATTACGATTAACTGTATATTTAAAAAAAAAATCTATTCTTTATATGATTTACTTTATAAAATATATATATTTTTAAAAAATTATAAAAAAATAAAATTAACTTAACAATAGACTATTAGATAACTAACTCAATCATTCCATAATTTAAATTTCTTAATATTTCATAACATTATTACTTACTACTACTTTATATGTATATATAAGTATTTTATAGCATTACTTGGTATATATTTAAACGCTGGATAGCATTACTATCTCTCTCTATATATATATATTTATATAAAAAGGCTTCGTAAAATAGATAAGCGTTCTTTTCTGCTGCTCTGTTCGTCATTTTTTATGTAATCCAAAGTTTTTGTCTTCTCGTCCCATCTCTTTCTTACTATATTTAACGTAATCACCGCCATTTTCAGCGCTAAATTCGCTTTCTGTCAAAATTAATATCCAGTTTTTCTCATTTTTCTTTCCTCTGCTTTTTGAGTTGCAAGAATACAGAGTTGTGTTCTATGGTTTGATTGGGGACAAGAGCTTTGCAGTCAGGTACAGCATTTTTTTCCTTATTTTCTTTTTCCTCGAAGATTAATTTGAATGAGTTTGGGAGGTATCTTGTAAATGTCTTCGAGTGAGTAGGGTTTCTTCTTATTCTTTTTTGCTCTTGAATTATGGAGGAAAGCTATGAAAGCTAGGGGTTTTGCTTATGTGAATTGTGTGGGGAGGAGTTGTTTCTGTCTCTTGTTTATTGGTTTCTTCCCGAAGTCTGTTAACTGCTTTAGCTTGATTATGGTTTTGATCTTGGTTTGTGAATTTATATTTGGTTTCATTTTTTGGTTTTCGATACAGGCTAAATTTTTGTTCTTCTTTGGATTTTTAGACATTGATACATTGCTTTGCTTTTTTTAATCCAGGGGGCGTATTGGATTAGTATTGTGATATACAAGATTAGAGAATAGTAGGATTGGATAAGCGAGGAGTAATTGGCGTGAATTAATTTAATTTGGATGGCTCAGTCAAATGCTAAGCAACCTGTCAACCAGAACTATGGTTTGGGCGGTTCACAATCAAGATCTTCATCTCAACCTCAGTTTTTCTCAAATAATTGCTTGCCACCGTTAAGTCCTCTTCCTCACAGTGAGTCCTCATTGGCCTCAAACTCCAGTGTTAAGGATGTTTCAATGGAAGATGTGGATGTTAGTTCCAGGGGTCCACCTTTGGTTGGTTCCGCTTATGTATTTGAGAATTCATTTAGAGGTAGTTTGGAGAGTTTTCCCTCTAGAATGGGGCATAGGCGATCTAGTAGTGATGTTCCATTAGGATTCAGTGCCATCATTCAAACTTCACCTCAATTAGTGCCAATAAGTGGTCAAAGAGTGTCAGGCCAATCGACTTTTGTGAATAATAAGTTTGGATCTGATAAACCAATTCATTTGCAACAGGAAATAGATACCATTAGTGACAGTAAGAGCCATGTGGAGGGGAGAGGTGATAAAAGGTCAGAAGGGGAGGCAGTAGATGATTTGTTCCGTTCACACATGAAGTTGGAGAATGCAGATGGATGCTATGCTTCCAGCTCTGAGAATAAAAATAAAGGGAGCACAGTTAGCAGCACAAAGAGAAGTGGTTATAGCAGTAAAAATGAAGGGGAGAGCATCCTGAATGGAAATGGTACTAACATTGAGGAAATGGGTCCGAGGGAAGGAATAAAAAGAAGTGCTGCTGGAGATATTGCTCCAACCAGCCGGCACCTTAGGAGCCTTTCAGTAGATAGTGCTTTTGGAAATTTAAACTTTGGAGACGAGTCCCCAAAATTACCTCCATCAGGTGGGAATCGTATAGGTCAATTCTCACCTAGCAATTCAATAAATGAGAACTTAGGTAAGTTCAGCTTGGAGTTTGGAAATGGAGAATTCAGTGATGTGGAGGTTAAAAAGATTATGACAGATGAGAGACTTGCTGAGATTGCATTATCCGATCCCAAACGTGCCAAGCGGTATGAGATTCTGTTATGAGATATAACTCTTCTATTTGTAGAGCATCATTTACTGGTTAACTGTTCTCATATCTTTTTACTTTCATTCCAGGATACTGGCTAATCGTCAGTCAGCTGCCCGCTCCAAGGAGCGTAAGTTGCGCTACATTTCTGAGTTGGAACATAGGGTGCAGACTCTGCAGTCAGAAGCAACTACCTTGTCTGCCCAATTTACCATTTTGCAGGTGCATATGCTTATAATCTTGGAATTTCTATACATCTCTTTTTCTGAATGAGGCTCTCATTTCTTGGTTTTTTGTGGTTTTACTTCAGAAAGATTTTACTGAGCTTACAAATCAGAATAATGAGTTAAAATTCCGCCTTAATGCCATGGAGCAGCAAGCACAGCTGAGGGATGGTATTTGCTTTTCTTCTCTCGATTCCCCTATTTATTCTGGTTATTGCAATTCTTTCCCTTTCTCCTAGCTTTAGGAATACATTCTGCTTTGAGGAGAGTATTAAAAAAAGTAATGTTAGGAAGGGGAAGGGATAATTTATTAATGAAGGAATGTGAAACAGGACCTTCCCTCTGTTAGTTTCAGTTGTTACTTTGATTTAGGTTGGCAGTTTTTGTGATCTTTCTGCTAAAGGTGCACCCTTGTTTGATGACAACTGAAGTTCTGATTAAACTCATGCAAAGTTAAATTCATTGAACCTTATCTGGTTCTTTCTTAATGCTTATACAAGCTTTCTTTAAAGATCACAAAACAAATGACTCCCCAAATAGATTCATATTCAATTCTCTTAGAATTGATTCCCCTAGCAGTCAGGATTATTTACCTATCTTTCAGTTCACCTTGTCATAAGCATTATATGAAGAAATAAATTTCTCTTATGTTGTCATTTTTTTTCTCCATGGCTGTCAGTTGCTGAGCAGGTGCATAATGTCTTCTTCTCTTCCTTTTTTATGTGGGGGAGGTTGGATTGTATACCAAATCTCAAAGTGCTATAGTTTATGAGTTTTCATTTTTAAATGTCAAATGCTTTCGATCCACTTCATCATTGTAGTTTCTTGTTTAAAAGAAAGATTGCCATCAACAATTATCTTGTTTTCCAAGGGAAAATCTTGAATGGGATTGATCACAAAGATAACATTTCTTTAAAAGTTCTAGTTCCTTTTTCCCTTTTGCTGCAGCTTTGCACGAGGCATTGACCGCAGAAGTCCATCGTCTGAAGCTTGCAACTGCTGAGCTCACTGAAGATGGAGGAGCATCTGGTTGCCTGATTCAGCAGATGCCCATGAAACATCATTTGCTCCAGATGCAGCATCGACAATCCAGTCAACTCCAGCAATTCTCAGTTCCAACATCTAAAACGGCAACAACTGCTTCAGCTACACCTGCCTCGGCATAGTCAACAACAGAACAGAGGACTGGAAAACTTTCATTTCCGGATCAGAAGGGAAAGACCTTGGGTTGTCCCCGAATGGGTACTGTCTTGATGCTGGCTGCTCTGCCTCTCCCCTTTTTATAGAACAATTGAAACTTTTCGTACAAAGTGTTGTATGTTATCTTCTGTGGCTATTTGTAGTGTAATCATTTGTGGATCCAATAACCTTTCTTCATTAGATCTTTTCCCTGAAACATAACAAGTTCAGATAGACCTGAAACCCCTGTTATACCTTTGCATTATTTACTTCATTGTTAGGGAACTTGTGAATGTATTGTTGTTATCAATATTGCAAGTCTCAATTTGCATCACTGATGTGAGAAAGTAAATTAAGAAATCATTTAGCTTTTCCAGTTATTCTTTTGGGACCCTTTTTGTAATCCTTTGTATATGCTTATGGATTGTACATTGTTTGCTTTCATTATTATATTAAGTTTTGCTTTTATTTTAGCTTATTTAAGATACGTCATTTTCTATTTAAAATTTTTTAAAAATTAATTATATAGATCTCGTTATTACGTATAAACTTTTTAAGAAAATATAACACTTAATTCCCGTATACTTTGTTAGCTTTTTATTTATAATTATAATATTAATATATCAATATTTTGAATGAAAATACGATATAATTTTAGATGATTTGTATTTTGAAATTAGTTAATTAATTAAAGATGAAGATTTCACGCCCGGGTCAGTCAAGATACCCACAGTGGCAATTTCGTCATTCAACGGGTCCAATGCCCTGACAAAGGGCAGAGAAGAGTCAGGAAAAGTTTTCAAGTATAGTACGATTAAACGTAGAAGCGTAATTGTTGGGCCTCAGCGGCAGCGTCACAGAATCGAGTCCTCTGAGATTGGCCTAAACCAAAAACCCCTTTCTCTTTCGTATTTCTTTCCCCTTAAAATCCCCAAATAACAAAAACAAAAACCCCAAATCTCTCTGACAATGACCATAATAATATATATAAAAAAATTGTAAAAAGTGTACCCCTTCCCTAAATTCCTTCTTTCTTATTACATAATAAACAATTTAAATAAAAAAAGCAGGGAATTCTGAATCCGTTCATGTATTCTTAATTTAAAATTTAGCAATTTTTATAATAGAAAAGGTAAAATTCTTGGAAAACCCAAAAAAGAAGAAAAAACAATTCCTGGCTTTTGCTTGCTTTTTCCTTTTTCTTTATAATAATTAAATAAATTAAATGATGCTAAGAACAACAACCATCACCACCAGCATGCGCTACATCATAAAGCGGTTGCAATTTACAAAGTAGGGTTTCAGATATGTGTACTTCTTTTCTGATCTAGGGCTTGCTTAAACCCTTACCGCCGATTCCGGTGTGCATGCAGTTGCTGCGTGGGCTTCCCCCCTTTCAATTCGGCGGTAACTGATTCTTAGCGGTTGGATCCGTGGTTTTATTTACTTGGTGTTTGTGTGTGTTAGAGAGAGATTGAGAGAGGGACAGAGACAGAGTGGAGTGGATATTGTGTACAATTTTTCTTTTTGGTGGAAAAAAAAGAGTTTTTTTTTTTAACATTGTAGTCTCAAGAGATGGCGGAGGTGGAGAAAAAGGTGGAGGAGAACAAGGAGGAGGTTAAAGGCGGAGAGATATTGTTTTGTGGAGCAACGGCTTGGAATACTATTGGTCGGCAGATGGCTTTGGATGGGAATATAGTTTCTCCTACTCGTCTTCGGCCTCTGGTTGGCATTAACATTTGCTTCATTGCTTCTGGTTGTGGTAAATGTCTCAGTTTTTTCTCCTTACTCAAAGTAACAACTTTTTTTTTTTTTTTGACATGTAACTTGTAGATAGTTCAAGTGTTTCCATTGTTCTTTATTGTGTTGAAATCAGTTTGGTATAATAATATGTGCCTTTGAGGGATTAGGCTCCCTTTTGACATCTGGAACGAAATGAAGTTCTTTTATTTAACTGCTTTTTCTCTCTCTAAAGTCATATTTTTTCAGGGAATATTTTCTGTTAGTAATGCTTTTGTTCCTCGTGTGTGCATCTTAGCTTCTTGTCATTGTGTGGCATTGGATGTTGAGGGACGTTGCTACACGTGGGGGAGGAATGAGGTATCTCAAATTTCTGATAGAACTAGAAGTTCCTAATATTTGCAATAGCAACTTTATATTTAGACAAGTGTATGTTCTTATCTCTGCAGAAGGGACAGCTTGGTCATGGAGATAAAATTCAGCGGGATCGGCCCACTGTGGTTTCAGGACTTTCTGGGTAAGTGTATTTCTCAGCCGCTCACAACCAGTGGGGTAAGAGTTCTTTATCTTTTATTTGCTGCGAGCTTTTTGAAATAATTGTATTGCTGCCAAGTTCAGTGTATAATCTGATTTTTATACTCGGTAATCGTGGTTTGTTTTCCCTTATCATCATCCTTCATTACTGTTTATAGTTTGTTCTCGCATTGAAGTAACTAACTCTCATATAATTGGCTGTGGTTTTAAGGTCACTTGGGAACTGGGAGCCTGAATGGGAAGTAGGATTAGCTCATACCTTATTGGCATTTATGACTTCTTAAACATCTTACAAAATGTCTACTTCCAGTCTTTTTCATCACACCTTATGTTTCTCAATACTTTTCCTTTCAGACATAAAGTCATTAATGCAGGGACTGGAAAGAGCCACACAGTTGTAGTCACTGAAGATGGTGCGTCCTTTTCTTTTGGCTGGAACAAACACGGACAGTTGGGTTCTGGTTCTGTTAAAAATGGTATGCCTCTCTCTCTATACTTCAATTGATAACTTCCAATGTGCATAATCAAATTGATTTTCCTTTTCTTATGAAAAGACATTCTATAATTATAGAATATAATCTTGAAGTTTATATAGAACTTGAATCAACCTGATTTTTCCCATTTTTTACTTTTGCAATTAAGATGAAAACCTTCATGGAAGGCCTTTTTTTTTTCCTCTTTTCCCAGTGAGCAAATGTTGGTTTTTTTTTTTAATATATATATTATTCTTCTGAATGACAATGGTTTATGAATTTGCATTGCTCACAAAGTATATTTGATTTCAATCTCTCTTTTGTAATTGCTGCAGAAATAGAATCATCTCCTGTTCGCTGTATGGTTTCTGAAGTTGTCAAAACTTCATGTGGGGCTGATTTCACAGCATGGTTAACTTCTTCTCAAGGCGCATCTATATTGTATGGTTTGTGCAGTTGGTCTCTTTTTCACTGTTGAAAGAAAAATATTGTAAAACTTTTTCATGTATTTGCATAGAATTCACTATGCTGTGTACTACTTTATCTAGAACCGCTGGTCTTCCACAATATGGTCAGCTTGGTCATGGCACTGATAATGAGGTACAGTTGAAAATTTCACTTAGTGCTGATCTCATGTACAATCAATGATCAAATTGATACATGAACATGGTCGAAAGAGTCTTTATATTTTGTCATCTCATGCTGTTTAAAGAATTTTTTGGTAGGTTATACCCTGTCTTTGTTGGGTTTTTTGAATTAGTTGCTGCTCATTTCCCAAAGCCTTTACAATGCTGTATAAGTACGTTGCTTTGGATAGTGAGCCCTGTAAATCCTGTGGATAGCTTTCCTACGTGTATTGTTGTTGCCTTCATGCATCCTAGATTTGCATATAACATGGTTACTACTGCCTGATATTAATCAGTTACAAGCACGATTGCTACTTGAGTTATTTATTTCTACTTTATCTGGTTTTGTGTTCTCGTATTAGTAGTTCTTTTGCAGCAAAGCCACGAATTTTTGCTTGAAACATTGTCTTTTCTCAGTACAATAAAAAGGATAGCTCAGTGAAGCTTGTTTATGAAGCTCAACCCCGGCCTAGAGCAGTAGCTTCTCTTGCTGGAGAAACTATAGTTAAAGTTGCATGTGGTGCAAATCATACAGGTCCATGATTTTACTGCATAATCTCATTTTTTGGACCTTATTCTGTCTATATGTTTTCTTTAGTGTTAATATGAATTTGTCCTGAAAAATTGCAGTGGCTGTGGATTCAAATGGTTATGTTTACACGTAAGTTTTATTGTCTTTTATGACTTTTAGATTTCATCATTCACAACTTACTACAGATGAAATTTGACTTTGTTCCCCACTGAATAATCTGTGTCCTTCGAATGTTTATAGGTGGGGCTTTGGTGGTCATGGGAGGTACATATCCTTTTTATAGGATTGCTTTACAAGTCTAGCATTGACATTGAAAATCAGTCTACCTATTGCTCCATTTATATATTGAATATCTTGAACTTGTTGTCCTAGCAGCATTCTTAACTGCATGCTCCTTCATGTTGCCTTTCATTCTTTTGGGTTTTTTTAATCAGACTTGGACATAGAGAGCAGAAGGATGAGTGGAGTCCACGACGAGTTGATGTTTTCACTAGGAATAACATATTGCCTCCAGAAGCTGTTGTTTCGGCAGGTTATTCTAATTCGGCATGTACTGCTGGTAGGATTAACGACTTTTCTCCCTTTATTTGGTATTATGATATTTTCCTTATGAATTATTGTTGTTTCGTAGTCCATAATCATGACAAGAACTTGCTGTAGATTTCTTAGTCGGAAATGTTTAAATAAGTTCTTTTTAGAGATATTTGATTTTGTAATTGTGTTCATAGGTTCTTGAGTGTACTTTTGTGT
>JAWZTD010000109.1:147999-211073 GCA_035221335.1 Echites panduratus
AAATGTTTAAATAAGTTCTTTTTAGAGATATTTGATTTTGTAATTGTGTTCATAGGTTCTTGAGTGTACTTTTGTGTCCCCCACCCCCCCCCCCCCTCTTCATGTAGTGGAGGTTTATTAGTTCGCAATTTTGTTAATTTATTATTTGAATCTTTGTGATTTGCTACACTTAACTGTATATAAGGGATTATTTAACTTCACCTACATATTTTACCAGCTACATCGAGATGATATTTTGCTGTCCCTAGCTGGAAAAATTAAAATGCTTCGACTAGCTTAGTTCATGTAATTCTTCTGGAAACTGAACAGAAGTAATATGCTTTGTTGAGGGCAACTGTTATCTATTATACCATTGGTTGGTAACAGTTAGTGCTTTCATTAACATTTACTTTGATGGTATATGGCTTTCCAGGAGGAGGACAGCTGTACATGTGGGGTAAGCTAAAGGCCAATGGAGATGATTGGATGTATCCTAAACCGCTTATGGATTTGAGGTTTGTTCTATTGCCTTGTGGATTTACTCATGACTGTATATAGTACATGTTGTCTAGTCATGTATGCAGAACAATCATAACGACATCTTTGTCTTGACGTTTGGACAGTTTCTGGTAGGTTTTATTTATCTTCCCCTCTAACAACAGTCCAACTGAAACTGCATGAAAAGACACAAAGTGGAGTGGAATGAACAAAATCAAAATAATTGCAGAAATTAGTTCTGCTGTCTTGATTTTCTTGTATTGTCTTTTGGTGGAATCTTGAATGAGATATAATTGGTTCCTTGACCCTATCTATTCTGCATATGCTGATTAATTGTACCTCTTAATTCTTGTTCATATCAAGCAGGTTCTTGTAAATATAGAGATGTTTCTAAAAAGACTGTGGATTGCAAACATTATTAGACACACTGAATGACAGTAACTTCTGTATATATTTTACAGTGGCTGGAACCTGCGTTGCATGGATTCAGGTTATACTCACCACTTTGTCGGTGCTGATTCATCTTGTATCAGTTGGGGACATGCTAAATCTGGGGAGTTAGGATATGGACCTAAAGGGCAAAAGTAGGTTAATCTGCTGAACGACATTTATTTCTGCTTTTCTATGAGTTCGTACTTTTTACTACCTTTTTTTCCCTATTTGCAGATCCTCTGCAGTTCCTAAGAAAGTAGAGATTCTTGAGGGCATGCATGTCATCAGGTTGATATTGCACATACATACCTGCTAGTTACCATAGAGTTATCTGTAGAAACTCTACTTACATGATTTTCTTTCCCCAACTCTAGTGTCGCTTGTGGATATGCTCATTCCATGGTAGTAGTTGATAGAACAAATGTGGGTGATCGACTTGATCAGGTAAATGTTGCTGACACATTTTTCTGATAGGTGGGATGGTTGAGGAGGGATTGGGAAAAAGGATGATGATGGGGAATGTATATAGGCAATATGTAAAAGTTCGTATATTCAATTATTTTGGTTTTACTGGAGCTGGACATTATGAAGTAGTACATGGAATCTAATTAATTCCATTTGACTTCACAGCTTGATGTATATGATGGCAAGGCTACTGAGGAAGGTACGGTTTAATTCAGAGGACAAGCATAGTAGTAGAATGAGTATCTGTGTTAAATGTTGGCAATTAGCATGTGAACTTTTAGGAGTGAGTCTGGAATTGTCTGGCGTTGATGCTAATGTTAAAATTCTTCCTTCCAGTTGCTGCGAGTGAAGAACCACATAGCAACACATTGGGTTCTAAAAAACCCATCAAAAAAGGTTCCCAAAACTCAAAGAAAAGGAAGACCACAAAAGATTCATCAGAGTCTGAAGATGAAGAGGATAACAGTGATGATGACAGTGATGACTCCGGGGGACAATTGAATGGGCAAGCAGTGAGCACAAGCAATGGTAAGGGCCGAGGCCGAGGCAAGACTACTGGAAAGTCACCAACTGATAGAAAAGGAAGCGCAGGTGGCCGTGGCCATTCCACTTCGGCAAAGAAAAGTTCACACAGCACCCCAGTTAAGTCATCTGGGAAAAGAGGGAGACCCCGAAAATCATGAGCTACTACAGTTTCCTGGCAAAATGAGGAATTTGGTTGTCCAACCTTGATGTACTTACATCTTTGTCAAATGAAGAACAAAGAAAGTAAAGAAAAATCTTGTATCCCATTTTTTGTTTGTTCATTAATCTCTCACTTGAAATGATGCTGCAACTGGTAGTTTTATTATAACAAAACTCTTCGTCACTGGCCATCATTATTTAACACGAAGCTGATGCTTGCTTATGTCTTACCTGACGTCCATGAATTCCTCTCTCCAGGTCCAAGTTCAATGTATTAAATTTTCCATCTGCTGTTCCTTTATCCAAAGCTTCTTGAAGAAGTATAAGTTAGGCATGAAGTCTTCAAATTATCAGTTCAACATTATGGTTTGGTCTTACTTCCTAACCATCAATTTCCAAGAAAAGAAAAAATATGCTTCGATCTTGGTTATTAAAGGTAAGGTGGGAACTCATAAAGATGTTATATCCTTGCAATGCACGTTGAACTTGATGTTATAATCCCTTTTATCAGATGCTTCTTCGTAGGTCGGGGCCCTTCACTGCCCCTTCTTCACTTATTTTTGCTTCTAAAGTCAATTTTGGAAAGCTGCAGATGGCCTTTGGCTTCCACTTGCTCAGTAAAGCTTGCGGAGCTGTGGTGTGACCCTAAATACCAACAAAGAATATTGCAAAAATCAGGAGCAGCTTTTGTTTGTCTATTATTAAAAGTTGAAGAGGTCCCCTATGTTTTCTTGTAATCACTAAAATTATGCAAATTCACCTATCCAAGGAACCATTGATTGAGAGAGTGCGATTAGGAAAAAAGAAGAGTATCTTTGATATTTCCAAGTGCAACAAATTAATTCGTTTGAGATAATGGTTATGTTTACTCTTAGTATATGCATATATCTCTCTTTTTTCCGCTAACATTGGTAACTTAAAGTCATGAGTCATTTTATCAACTGGACAAATATGTCAGTCTAATCCTATAATATTTATCGCATGTGACTTAGAGTAACTTTACCAATTGAGCAAATCTGTTTTGTCAATTGCTTTCATTTTCAAATATCCTCAATTGGATTTTTGGTTGACGTTTGAACTGCATCTTGATCAAGTATATTTAGGTTGAACCAGCCCCTTGCCTTGAATTGAGTTGCTGCTTCCAAAGTGCATGGGGCTTTTAGCCCTTGATATTAGCTATGAAGTTGCAACTACACTCCAGCAGCAACAATTTCCACAAAGAAAAAAAAAGGGGGGAAACACTTGATTGAAGGGCTTTGTATTTTGTAATGATTGGAGGTTTCTCCACGTGACAAAAGGCTCCACCACCACTTACCCCTTCAAAATTTAAGCCACAATCTTGAAATTGACCTGTTGTTGTACCTAATTCCCATACTTATTTCTCCACCTGCAAGTAACAATCCTTATAATGCCTCTCCTTTGCTGCACTTTTCACCTTTGAAATTTTTTGTCCTAGGCAAGGAACTCTTCACCTATTTGGGCATTAACAAGCAATGTAAGTAGTTTGATAGAAAGAACAAGCAAAGCAAGGCATTGTAATGAACCCAAAAGAAAAAAATGTTGAATGTATCAAAATATACATCAATTATAACCCACGGATTCATACTTTAATCTCAATTTTGTGCATCAACGGGAAATAAAATACAAAGAAATCTCAAGTTATTATAAATAAATAAGTTGTGATTTTGAGGGATAATGATGGTGTTATTTATTTCTTCTTCCTTTATTATTTGTGAGATTTTTCATAATAATTTCCCAACAATTAATATCAGGTTTAATTAATTAAATGTAACAACCACACATTTAAAATAATTCAAACCAAACAGTAATTGACCTCTATATATACCTGTCAACATTTTCTTTGCCTCAAGAAAGTTCCCAAAACCTAACCAATCACAATCCAATATCCATTATTAATCTCCTTAAAATAGAAAAATAAGGGGTTGTGACAATAATCAATGAGAGCTGGCTATATAGAAGGGTGCTTGCATTGAAGGGAAACCAGAAAATGATGATGATTTTGGCCTGTGATCAAAGAGGAAAGACCAGACAACTAAATCCAACCCTTCATTAAACAAAACAAAGGAGTATATTAGGTTGATCGATGAAGACGACACTGAAAGTTCACCACCAAACAACAAACATATTTAATTGTGTTTGTTACTAAGTTGGCCATCAACCACATGATGGCGCAGAGTTACTCCTTTTGTTACTATCATTTCCTCGTAATGTAATCCATCCCTGTCGCCCTTTTGTTTATTTATTTTCTTTTTGGGAAATTCACAGTATTTGTCCTTTGGAAACCATGTAGCTTTCAGAAATCGACACTTCCTCTTGCTGGGTTGTTTTCAGATTCCCTCGATGGCTATGCTCCCTTTGAATACATTCTACCACTGCTACTACTACCTTTGTCCAAGACTATACCAAATCATCGGTCACTTTTTTCTCGCATATCAAGAATATATATAATATACACACCATCTCTGATTATAAATCACTTGTCAAACTTTGTTAATTAAGCATCAATACTTATGATCAAGAGGACTCGATTTCAAGATACAATGAGAGTAGGAGGTGGGGTGCCAATATAAGTAGCTTGTAGTCATTTTATTAATATTAAAATATTTTATGAAGAAAGAGTATAGATAATGTTGGAAAAATAAATAAAATAAAATATTTATTAAACTATGGACAATAACTTTATAATAAGAGAGAAAAGGAGAAAAAAAATAAAGTAAGGTCAAAGGATATGTAATTAGGTACTAAGAAGTATTAAAAGTTATTTTGTTTATTTTACAATATAAGTTATTTTACATTATTAATGCTTACATGTAATTTATATGAGAATAGATATTTTAAAACCTAATATTTGATCAATTCAACACTTTGGTCATTCTTTTTTTTTTTTTTTTTTTTGCCATATTGGTTTCAAACAAATTATGATTTGACAAGTTTATATTTCTAACTATATTCTTAAAAAAAAATCAAATCAACGACCACTTGACCAAATTAATAGAGGCAAATTCGATACTATACTATTCAAACAATTAAACACTTGTATTAATTGAAATATTCTTAATCTAAATTCAAGTTTCTGAGTCAATTAAATTCCATTTCTTGCTAAGACAGAAATTGACATTTAACTCAACAAGATTTCCACTAATACTTATTTATGAAGGTTTGAATAGTGTAATAAAGAATTTGTTCCTTTAATTTGATCGGACAGTCATTAAGTAAACTTTTCTAGTGATTTTTTTAAGGACCAACATGACAAAAAAAAAAGTTAAAGACCAAATAACCAAACTAACCAAAGATTCGGTTCTACAACTTCCAATTACTCTAATTTATATTTTGGATTTAAAGGAATACTACATTCTTCTTTGTCATAAAATTTAATTTATCTTATAACCATTAATATATAGATATATTTTTTTGAAAAAAAAATTCTTATACTTTTTTCATTTCTCATTGAATTGGAAGAGAGATAATTGGGATTATAGACAAGATGAAAGGTCCAATTTTAGTTATATTTTAAACATATTTATTATGTTTCGATATAGAAAATTATTCCAATGCACGTGATAATTCATCGGTATTCATCCTTTTTTCTTGATTGATTTAATCATTTTTGTTTTATATACTGTTTATTCAACTATTTCAAAGGACTATCTTCTTTTGGTATTTTGCTCAAGAATACGAATATTGTCGCATTATGGTTTTAATATTCAATCTTCTTTCTTAGGATATAAATAGAAAGGTGACAATTTCCAATATTAGAGAAGAAAAAAGTATTGATTTATGCGGTGATGGTTCCGGTGGGACCATTTTCTCCTTTCATAAAGAAAACATTGCAACTCCAAATAAAACTAAAGGATCAAATGATAATTGCTTCTTTAAACTATTAACTTTGACTTTATGTTTATATATTAGTATACATATAATTATTGCAATCAATTTTTTTCATGAAATTAAAAAAATAAAAGTATCATCTCAAATCACTTATTATTTGTTCAAAAATATATTCTTTTGATTTCTATTTAAAAGTTATCAATAATCATTTTATTAAGATTAAGATAATATTTATTTTTTAAAGTATTTTTATAGATAATTTTAATCAAATTAATAATAAAGATAATAAGAAAAAAAGACATGGATGTTATAATATTAACATAATAAACTAATAAATTAATAAAATATATAATGAAATAAAATAATTATTTATAATTAATGATAATAAAAATATGTTGAAGGTAAGTGATTTTGTTGTTATTTGAGTATAATATTAATTATTAACGTTATTTTGTAAAGAAAGTGTACTCCCACACGCTGTCGGGCTTTTGTTGCTTTGATGGAGTGACGGTTCAAAAGGATTCGTTTTCCTCTATCCTTATGGGGGGCCCCACTGAAGGATATAATGGCGGCCCTTGGTCAGGCTCCAGCAGATCTAACATGGCACTTGAGCATGTGATCTAACGTGTCCCTTATCTGCATCTGACACGTGTCTGTACAGACAAAATAGCTGTCATGAAGAAGAAGTGGTTATACTTGTTGGAAAATGGAAAACATCGCACGACGTTACTTGCCACCGTATGAACTATAAATGTTTTCCTTTTGTTGGTTAAGGTTTTTTTTTGTAATCATAATATTATTTGTTTCTTTCTTGAATTTATTTAAAAGTTATGATTAGTATAACGTGATTAGTAGGTTTTAATATTGGAATATATAAATGTTATTGAAAAAATAAATAAATAAAGGGTAAGATGAGTAATTTATTAAAACTTTTTATCTTAAAACGTGTAAGTAATAATTATTTTGAAATAAAAACTCTTTTCTAAAGTAACTAATATTTTGAAATAAGGGAATTCATAATACTAACTCTTTCTATATTATGACTAGTAATTATTTGTTGGTACTCGTAAATTAATACTCTGTCCAATGCGTGAGTTAAATATTTTTATTTATAGCGTATAATGTGTTTTAATTAAATAATTGTGTTTTTAAAATAAAAATCATTTTTAATTTCATTAAGACGGTTGATATTTTTGCATTATTATCTTTATATAATTATTGATATGTATCTAACCTATCCAATTATTATCTTTATTATTATTATCTAAATTGATATTAATAGTTTATATTAATAAAGGTATAGTCGATGTGAATGTGTAAGTTTGATTCGAATACCGCTTAAAAAATTATATTAATAAGAATGATAGGGGGTATCAAAATCAATTAAATTAAAGTCTTTACTTTTTGTATCAATTCAATTTTGCTCTAAATCTTATATTAGTGTTACATTTTCTATTAAACCAATTAAAAACTTATACATATTTATCGAGTATCTCTGATTAAATTTTTTTTTTTAATGATTTAGTTTATAAAATATCAATATCTTTAAGAAAATAACAATAGAGAATCAAAATTTTCTTATTAATGTAATAAAGAATATAATACAACTTGTGTAATAAAAATATAAGAAGTTATTCAAAATGAACCCAACAATTCAAAGAAATATATATTTAAGATTTTATTTTCTGTAAATTATACTATCCCTCTAAGAAATTAAGAGTGCATTTGTTATTATTATTTCTTTTGTATTCTTTTTATCATTAGCATATTTAGTACATTAATAGTTTTTTAATTTTTCAATTCAATATTGAGCATTTTAGTATTCCAATATTTCATCTATTCCAAATTGCTTTAGCCTCTTATTTCGTCTTATAATATGCTCTATCCGTCCTAAAATATAAGTCTTTTTAACCTCTTACCTTTATCCCACAAGATAAGTCATTTTACAATTTATAATGCAAATATTTATTATTTTTTTCCACTATTACCCTTCATTTAATATCCTCACAATTTATTATGAAGAAATACAATTATAGATATAAATATGAACGGTAAGGAGTATTTTAGATATAATAAATATACATTTATGGTTTTTTAATCAATATAAAACGACGACTAAAGCCTTAGATTGTGGGACGGAGATACTATATCATTTTGAAATTTACAATGCATATTTATTACTCTATCCGTCATGCAATATAAGATGTTAATCGTCATTTTATATGGATTAAGAAGTCTTAAATGTAGTCGTGTTATGTCAAAAATATCAATTTTCTCACTCATTTTTTAACTACATATCTCTTTCTTTATAATAAAGGAATTAGTCTATCAATGAATGGTATGAATGGAAAAAATATCATAATGATACATTTATAATTGTTAAACAACTTTCACTGTGGAACAAAATAAACACACTCAAACATGGGATGGAAGGAGTATGTTTTTTTCACTTTTATCCTTCATTTAATATCATCTTTCATTTATTATCCAAAAATATAATTATAAATATAAATGTTATTTTAGACATAATAAATATATATTTATTAGTTCATAATCCATATGAAATGACAGTTAAAATCCAATATTATAAATTTAATTATTTTTTATTACCATCTCTATCTTATAAAGATAGTTTATATATATTTTTTTCTTTTATCTTAACTTATAATTCATTTTATTTTTTAAGGACGAATAGTAAATTTATTATTACTTTTATTGTCCTAATAAATGAAGGTGACGGTTGCGAGTAGTAAAAAAAAAACCGTCTCGAGAGGTTAATTAAACGGTGGGCGTGGGCCATAGGGGAGCAGCACGTTGGTTAGACCCCCGTTGCTGACATAGTGGGACGTCTCCTGCCTGCCTCACTGTTGTTCAAAATTATTGTTCCTAAAATATCCTCCTCAATTGGCTTACCTGTCTGTCCTCCATCTCATGATTCCTAGACCCCTCACATGTCCACCGTCGCCCCCACAACCGCTTCTCTTCTATCTCTTTCCATTCTCTCTTTAATTTTCACAATAGTTTTTCCTATTAGTAATTCTTCATAATTCTTTTTTTAAGGAAATATTTTAAATGAAATACATTTTTCTTCAAATTAATTTAATTTATATTAATATACAATTATTACAAATTCTATTAAATCAAATTTTTTTATTAATTATCTCTTAAGTTAATATAAAATATTCAATTAATAAAAAAGATATTACATATGTTGTTCTTTTTTAAATTAAATATTGATTATAGCGGAGAATCTAGTCACAATATAATTTATGATTCTAAATTTGCTATTATACATTCTTATGTATTATATTCATAAATTTCCTATTAAATGTCACTATCTATTATATTTGTAAAAATTTAACACATGCCTTAAAAGATTAAATATCATTAGAGATTAGTTTTTTTTTAGTGTTTAGTATATAAAATATGTTTAAAAAAAATTAAAAGATACATGCAATATTTTTATTAATATATTATTATTGTAACACGAAATGATAAACAAAAATATAATAGATGATTTATATCCATAATTCATTAATTTCAAAAGTTGAAAGAATTTTGCATGAACCATGTTTAAGAGAATCAAACCTTTAAATACATCTTTAACTAGCATTTCTTCGCAACCTTTTGTTGATTAAGAATGATAACATGATTGATGCTAATGATTGTAGTGAATAAATTAGACTGGACTTTGTTTAGTTATACCACTTTATGAGATGGATTGAGATTTTATGCACGAGCTAGTGATGATTGTGAATAAATCACCCATAACATCTTCATAATAAAGGTTCAGCATTTAGAATTATTGCTTTTTTAGTTTTAACTTAGTTGAACTAAACACTACAGCCTTTTGCATTACCTTTTATGCTTTTAAACTCCAAACTAAGCCAACAAATATTGAGAATTGGAAGACATTAAAACTTATGGCTTAGATATGGTTTCTATTTTGTCTAGCTATGATGTAGAAGAGTTTGAAGAACAAACAATAATTGCCCTTATTCAATCATTTCGAGATACTCAATCGATGGAATGTTGGGTGGGCGATCATAGATTACGAGTTTTAATCTTATTAACAGTTTTTTTTATTGAGTTTTGTGTCCATCCATAAATGGTTGTTACGAGTTAAATTTATTTTTTTTTCCTTTGTACATTTTCATTCACTTGAAATGATTGCATTTAAATTAGAGATTAGAAACTATGACTCCTTCAATTTATAATTTTCATTTCCTATCTTGAAATATCCAAAACATTTAAGATCTTTTTTAAATAAATATTTAATTTTGAACACTATAAAATATTAATAGAAATATTTAATTTTAAATAAAAATAATTGTCATTCAATACAAATCATGGGATATATTACATTCATTATTATTAAGAAAAATGACACATATAATTTTTTTTACTTTTAAAAAATAAAGGTAATATATTCCATTAGTTGTCCTTTTTGATTGCTTTGATAATTTTAATTTCCCTTTACTACTGCCACTTACCAGAATATATTGAAGGGAAAAAGAAGAAGAAGAAAAAAAAAAAGACAGAGTAGGAAAAGTAAGGCATTACCAAATCAAATCAATAGTTGAATTTTTCATCATAAGGTAACATATACAGTTCATGTATTTATACTCTTTTAGTTCGAAAATGATTATTATTATTTATTTTAATTTAATTTTGTGAAATAAATCTATAATCTTGTCATGATTAAAGAATATTAGATAAATTAAAATTATTGGGATAAAGTGATGAATTTATATTATATTTTATTTTTCTTCTAATAAAGTTGTAATTTAGGATGGCTTAGAATAAAGTATATGGATTAACAACCAACAAACAAATATGACAACATTGACAAGTTTTCTTTTCTGCCGCGGTCGGATAGCATATAGGGAGCCTTTTATTTATTTATTTTTCCTCTCTTTGAAATCTCAAATCTCAATCCTCAACGGATAAATAGAGAGAGACAGGGATCGAGGGGAGAGGAAGACTAACATGGAGCGGACTCGAACGAAAAACTGAGCTAAATTTCAGGAGAGTGTTGAGGTCCGCTTTCTCCAAATTATCCCTCTCACACATGCTTTTCCCCTTCCTCTCACACGCACACAGGCACATCCTCGTTGTATTTTTGGGTACAATTTCCAACAAGAAAAACCAGTGACAGAGGTTTAGGGGGAGAGCTCCCCGTAGTAGAGTCACGAAACGGAGAAGAGAAGAATCGATCTCCAGAATGGGGAGACCTAGCACAGCTTCCTGCTTTAAGATCATCAGTTGCGGTAGCAGCGATTCCGTTGACAGAGACGATCTCCAAGCTCCCGAGGTATATATTATGCCTTTATGTAAACGACGAACGCCTGGAAATGTATCATTGAATGAGGTTTTTTTTTTTTTTTTTCATCTGTAATTTTGTTTGGATGTTTAATTCTGAACCTTTCCAGCTATCTGATCAGGTAATATCTGGATTTTAATTGTTCTCGGTTTGTTTTTTTCCTCAACGACAAAGGAAATGAGGATCTTATTTCTTTGCTTTAGAAAAGAAAGTTAGCATTTCCGATAATTTCTGTGGAGAAGATTGAGATGTATCGAGGAATTACTGGAATCGCGTGGTTTGCTTTGGCTTGCTCTAGTTAATATAAAAAAATTCAAGTCAAATTTCTAAGATTTTTTCATGTTAGTATTTGTTCAATGGGTTTAGGAAATTGTTAGCTATTTGAGACAGATCTGTGACCTTGGTATGAGCTTAAGAAGATCAAATGCGGTGATACCTTCATAGTTTGTTTTCGTTACCTTTCTTCTAATCTGGGTAATCATATTCTTCACTTAGTTCTCACAATTTGCTTCTGTGAGCTGGATTATGAGAAGTCCATAGTTCTGTTTTGCAGCATTTCATATGTCCGTTGCTGTAGCTGGTATGAACTCTGTTCCGTGTTGTGAAATTGTCTTAGTATTGAATCCATTCCTCAACGGAGCATAATTGATAGGAATCTCGATGAAATTTTTTATAGCATGGCATGACATGTTTTCTAGCATTCCCGTGTCCTTATATCATTTTTGTTCCATACTCTTGCTAATATTCAAATCGAGTTTTACAACATAAAAGACATTGAGTGATTTTGAAGTGTACATCGATTTCAAAAATATGTTGAAGAGTATCATAAAACAGTCAGACGTGCTCTTGCAATTAGGATCATGTCTGATGAGCTCATGCAAGAAATACGTTATTTCTCATTAACTTTTTCTTTTGTAATTCTTCAAGGAGATTTCATCTCTTGCTGAAGATTTTTTGTCAATTTTTATGTTTTTATTTATGAAGCTTAGGCTTTGTAAGTGCAGCTTTTTTGTCTTAACCATAACTATGGTATTTACTCTGTTTTTCTAAGATTCTTAAGAAGGCCTCATGACAATGTTTACATTTCTAAGGTTTGAATTCTTTCCTTCTTACTTGTGATCAAAGAGACTTCTTGGTAGCATGATATGTGAAGTAGCAGTCTTCTTTACTTCGAAAGATGAATAATCAATACTTGAACTACCAGAAGGGGGCTTCAGATAAAGGTGTAATGTTCTGATTGCAGTGCACAAGGTTAAATGAATTGTCTATTGTTAGATATGCAATCCAAATCAGAAGTTAATACTCTGTGCTTTATACTTTTTTTTGGTATTAAACAATTTCTTGTTTGTACATTGAGGTCTTCGGTAGTTTATCATTGGAAATTGGTGGTGGTCTTGTGCACCGTGCATCTTTGTTTGTCATTTATCGGTTTCATATTAATAGATGGAGTTGGTGGATTTGAATTATGGACAAAAGCTGTAAGTAAAAGGGTTTCTCGCCGGTAACTGCTGAGGAACCACTTGAAATTTCTGGGTATGACACAATTTTTGTCATATTATAAACAAAAAATTATTAGGACTTGTGCTAGATGCAGTATCTTCAACAAGGACCGAGTGTCGAATATCCGAAGATTATTTTCCATAAGTAATATGTGTAAGCATGGGTGTGGCTTATGTGTCTGATATATTTTCTTGGTCTGTATGACCTGCGGCCAAATGGTCTCTACAATTAAGGTGTTTTTCGTCATTGAGAACATTCTATTAGGATCATGCTTTCATTTTTTATGCATTTAAACTGTGTAAGATAGATGGCTAATCTTTCCTCTTCTTTTCTCCTTTTTCATTCTACTACTATTTTCGGTGCTCCTATTTATTTTCCTTCCATAAAATTTCCGTCCCAACAACGCACAATCTTCCTATCTCATTCTTTTGTTTAACTATTTTTTACTTTTTTAAGATTAAGGGTTCAAGTGATAAACGTGGATGGAGTTTCCGGAAGAGATCTGCAAGACATCGAGTGCTGAGTAACTCTGTTACTTCAGAAACAACTGCTGGCAACAAAGCCAGTCCAGATACGGCTACTGTCAGTTTCCAAACCCAGCCCAGCTCCACAGCTACAGAAAAAGCTTCTGCCGTTCAGTGGACAGAGGAGAAAATCCAGTTATCAACTCCAGTGGACTCAAAAGTGCCCGAGCCACCAGTTCCTGTGCCAGAAGATGTCACGGCTGATCTCACTCTGGATGAATCACTAGTAATTATTATCCAGGCTGCTATTAGGAAATTTCTGGTGAGTATATTTTACTATGTGGCATGTTTATCAAACCATTAAATTCTATCATTATACCATAACCTTGTTTATGCATGTAATCAGGCTCAAAGAATGCTATTGAAACATAAGAACATAATTAAGTTGCAAGCTGCTGTGCGTGGACATATAGTTCGGAGACATGCTGTAGGAAGCCTTCGCTGTGTGCAAGCCATTGTCAAAATGCAGGCTCTTGTTCGACAACGCCGTACCCGTTTACTTGTAGGAGAGTCAAGGACCGTGAAAGAAGGAAACCAGGGTGAAAACCATGGAAATGAAAATCAGGGCTATGTAGACTTGGTAAGTTACTACTTTTGTTCTCTTTTTTCTCATTAGCGGGTTGGGGGGGGGGTTTCATACCTGGAAATTTGTATGTTTCTTGTTTTGTCTTGATTTTGTATTCAATATGACATAGTAAAGAATAGCACAAATTTAAATTCAGAAGCAAAGGTTTTGTTTTATTATATTACTAGTAGTGACAAGGATGATATGAGGACCTAGAAAACCCAACTTTTAGAGGTTTGAAAATTCTGCTTGGGCCATCAACACCATAGACAACATACAGACAATTAAAGAGAAGTAAGAAATAAAGTGTCATGACAATGGGATTTGTTATGAGTATTCTATATCAATCGTGTTTTAGCATTCATATTCATATTTAATACTTCTTTTCTTTCAGGGGAAAGATAATTCAGAGATCAAGCCTCATGTCAGATATACTTCAATTGAGAACCTGTTGAGCAATAGATTTGCTTGTCAGGTAACGTAAATCATTTTCTATTTTGTTTTGTTTGCTTTCAGCTGTAGGTTATATGGCCACATGCACAAATTTGTTTGCTGCTCTAGTATCTTGACTTTATGTCCTTTGTTTTATAAGCTTCTGGAATCAAAACCAAGAACCAAAACCATCAATATCAAGTGTGATCCTTCAAGATCAGACTCTGCCTGGAAATGGTTGGAAAGATGGATGTCTGTTTCTTCTGTGGGACATCAACAGTCACCACAACTTGAAGATACTTCAGCTCACCAGGAGGAGAAAAGGCAGGAGAAGTTTGATTGCCATTTGGAAAATGAAATCTTGTCCCAGGATAATCATGAGTCAAGAGAGATCAAGTCTACTGCTGAAGAATCAGCAGCGCCTTCTGAAGGTGATGAAAAGGTCATAACTTATGATGTGGACGGCTCTGATTCTGATGCAGGCCATCTGACCTTATCTTCGGACAGTGTGAAGCCTTATCAGAAAAATGGTGAAGCAAAGTCAAGAGATGACAATTTAGATTCTCTTCCTGGTCAGGCTAGAGAATCAGAGATGGAGTCTGATTTGTTCATTGATCAGTCCGAAGTGGAAAGTAAACAGCATACACATCATGTTAAGAGACCTGCTTCTGAAGAGTTTGAGTCTGATAGAAAGAAAAGTTTGTTTGGATCAAGGAAGGCAAGTAATCCTGCATTTATTGCTGCCCAGTCAAAATTTGAAGAACTGTCTTCATCAGCTACTTCAGCAAGATCAGTTGATTCATTCAATCAAGATTCTGGTATGGGTTCTTCAAATGATGCAGTTTCTCTGACAAGGGAAATTGCCCCAGCTGAAAATTCTTTGCCCCCCACAACTGGTGTTGAACTTGGTGGCTCTGAATGCGGCACTGAGCTTTCTATTTCTTCAACGCTTGATTCTCCAGATAGGCCTGAGATTGGTGTAGTTAACGATGTTAAGGAAGCTAATAATAATGTTGAAGAGGGAACTGACAATTTGAATAGCAGTCACTTAGCTGCCAATGCAGAGGTTGAATCCCCAGTCCCAGAGAGAGACTTATCCTACTCGGACTCCGTTGAGCAAGAAAAACATGACACCACCGCTGGTATTGAGTTTGGGAATGATAGTTCCACAAAGTTGCTAGAATCTAATTCATCCCAGACAGGCCAGAAGCCAGATATCACTGGGACCGACTCACAGATACCACTGGAATCGGAGATAAACTACCATGTAAGCAAGTCATCACCTGAAGCATCCCCAAGAAGCCATGTTACTGTTCCTGAATCACAGGGAACACCTTCGAGTCAAGTATCAATGAAGATGAAGAAAACCAGTGGTGGTAAAAGTGGATCTAGCAATAAGCGCAGGTCTGAATCCTCTGGCAAAGGGTACCCTTCAGATGCAATTGACAATTCTGGTGGTGCAAGAAATAGTTCGGAGCAGTTGCCAAAGGATCATAAAACTGGGAAGAGACGCAACTCATTTGGCTCAACTAGAACTGATCATGGTGATCATGAACCGAGAGATAGTAGTAGTACTCTTCCAAGTTATATGCAAGCAACAGAATCAGCAAGAGCAAAAGCTCTTGCAAATAGTTCCCCAAGATCAAGTCCCGATGTGCAAGAAAAGGACTTCTACATCAAGAAAAGACACTCTCTACCAGGCACAGGTGCAAATGCAAGACAGGGGTCGCCTCGTGTTCAGCAGTCTGCTTCTCAGGCACAGCAGGGTGCAAAGGGAAATGGAATCCATTCTCCTCAAGGTAAATAGAAGTTTTGCAGTAAGTGGTATGCATGTCAATAGAATTGTTTGTACGTAAATGGCATACCTGTGTTACATTAAAAGGCTGAATAATTTTCATTTTCATGTCTCAACGTGGAGTGAACTTATTACCAAAACTAAATAAAGGGGCAGGAGGTTGGCTGTTGTCTCTGCTGACATCAGTATTATTGTTATTATTATTTTTAAATTATGCTTGATTCTTACTTTGAGATTTAACATGTTTCCAGAGAGAAAGTGGAGACGATGATTCAAATGCAAAAAGGAATTCATGCTTAAATGTCTTTGTGGATTTAGAGTTGATTGGACAAATTTATCGACTGAATGGGCACCTATTCTTGGTTCCTTACATTTGCTTTTAATGCAACATTTGGAAGCGAGGTGCTGGAGTTCTTACTTACTGTATACCATGGGAGAGGAGATGTGAAGATATAGAGATATTTGCTGTAAATTAATATACTTTTTTCCCCTTCTTTTGGTTTCTATTCTGTCATGATATTATGTAGTCGACTTTTTCTTCTGGAGGATTGCCTGTACGATTTGGTACATTGTGTGTGAGGAAACGCGACCTAGTCAAAAAGTTTGCAGCTTGAGCTGAGTTATCTTTTACCTTACCAAAATGATGTGCACTTTTTTGACTTTTTGTTCATTTTCTCTATCAGTACAACAGAACAGAAAGAAGAAAACGGGTCCTAGTGGCTATGGGTTTGTCTGTGTATTTCTAACTCCACAACAGATGGATCTAATTCATGCACCAATAATCCTATCTTTAATATCAACTACGAGCTCTATGAATTGGATGCTGGCATTGTCATTCAGAGACAGGGACTTACTGGAAGCAACTGTGTAGGTCTCTCATGTAATACTGATTGTAAATACGTGCTTTTCTTTATTCTTTTTTCTATTTTTGTTTGTTCAATTATCTTTCTTGGTTCATATATATTTTTCATAGTAAGGAAAAATTTGGCTTGGATTCTTGCAAATTATGTAAATCATATATATATATATGTTATTCGTATTCAAGTGTACCATATAGAAGTTTAGTCAGTCTACCATATGTATTTTATTTGAATAAATATGCCATTGGTTAATTTCCTAATAATCATATTTTTTTAATACAGTTTTATATTTATTACATTTAATTGGAAATATTTGAATAATTCATATATTTAGTTATCTAAATTGATAAAGTAAACCAAATAAAAAAAAGTTTACAAGTACTGAAGTTTTTTATTTTTTTGATTGAAATATGAGATAATATTGTACTTATAGAAAAGGGGCCGGGAACGATATCATTTATAACTTTACTTCGTATTTAATGTCTGATCAAATGAATAAGTAATTAAAAACCACAAATGAATTGAGTATTGGCAAAAATTATAAACGCCAAGTTAAAATCACTTATACTATATTTATTCTACAATTAAGAATTTTGAAATATAGTTATATTATATCAAAAATATCTTTTTATTTCTTTAATAATTATATATATTTGAAATAAATAAATGAATATATTAATGGAGGGTAAGAATAATAGAAAATATCATGCATTATATTTTAAAATACGGAAAACATTATTTTCAAATGATTTGAAAAACATATGAGAACTTAAATTAACTATAAATTGTAATAAATAATACTTTTTTTAATGTTTTAAAACCAATTAATTACAAATCATTTATTTATAGTCTATTTAATTGAGCTTATTTAAATTTGTGCTCACATATTTCATTTCTCAAGAAAATAAACAAAAGCCTACTTACTTAAAGTGACTTTTCAGCCCAAGGTGGAGCTAAGTCAATCAAATGGAATAGTAAGGGGCCAGTCTAGCCCGCATATATAAAACTCAATCCATAAAAGTTTTTAAAAATCCAAACCAAAATCTAAATCAAACTTTAATATTTTTATGAAATTGAAGGTTTCATACTTTATTTTGATATATATAAATTTAGATATTTTATTTTTAAAATGAGTTATTATCTTCGTCTCATAAATATAATTTATTTTTTTTTTTACGGATCTTAAGACAAGTTAGTTAGTGTAATTAATGTAATTAATTTTAAGGGTAATTTTACTTTTATACCATATATTTAATTTATTGGAATTGAAATAATTGATATGAAGAGATAATTAATAATGATAATTTTATTTTTTAACATATAATCATCTTTTCTTAAAAAGTAAACAGGATTATAATTTAGGACTGATGAAAAAAGAAACGTGAACTATTTTTATGAGACGGAGATAGTAGAATCTTATTGAAAACTTGACATTTGTCTTCTATTTTAATTTTTTGAAATTTTATTTTAAACTCATATTCCTGGTTATAAATGTAATGGAAGCACCGTTTTAGAGTCATTGTACGTCCAATTAATAAATAAAGGGTAAAATTGGAATATTTGATAAGTTAAACATTTTTTATTAAAATTAACCTAAATCGAAATTGGAATTTAGGAACGGAGTACCAAGCCGTTCTTCTTTTATTCTCCACCACTATTACTGAAGACTGCCGTGGAAATCTGAATCCGGAGCCAAGTCAAAAACCGTCTCCTACTCGACTTAGGGCACGTCTTAGTTACGCACTTGACGGCTATGGCACGTGCTATATAAGGATGTGTGGAGCAGTCAGCTCTGCCAGGCTGCCACACTACGTCCCGAAAAGGGAAAATTCGAGAGAGAAAGAGAAAGACATCAGAGGCGAAGCGGAAAAGAAAATCAGAAAATCTAGGGTTCATTTTTAGGGTTACTTGGATCTCTCCTCCCCTGGGTCGTATCCTTACTCATTGATTTCTGTATGGTAAACAAATAGTCGATCTTTTCCGGGAATAAGTGAGTAGGTCGATTGATAAAAATTAGGGTTTTGCAATCGTTTTCTAAAGGCTCCGATTTTGATAATAAATCCCCTATTGCTGTTGGGTGTTAAAGATATACTTATTTGGGATTTTGAATCGAATCGAATCGAATCTTATTATTTGTTATATGTAAAAAAATGGGAGGATCGCAGAAATCAAAAAGGGTTACATGGGCTTCGGAAGAGTATCTTTGTCAGGTAAATTTATTTTTTTTCTAAAAATCCTCGATTTGTCAGTGTTAGTTGAATTTGATTTTTTTAAAATCCGATTGTGTTTGAATGGGAAAAATCGATTTGGAGAAAGGACGATTTTTTGTCCAGATTGTGGGAGAGGGTTATGAATATTATAAATTGTGTGTAAATTTACCAAAAGAAAGTCATGAGGACCTTATGAAGAAAAATGCAAAAGCTTTGCTCAACCTTTTCAGTTAATTCTTTTCTTAATATAAAAATTTTAATTTCTTTCAATTGCATTTAACTAGATTGGTGAAGAAAACTGACAATACCTATGATAAGTGTTTCTTAAAATATGTAAAATGAAGAAATCCATCCCAAAGAACTTAAGGTAAGTAGAATTTGTATAAAATTCTGAATTATCTTGCAAGTATGTTACTCTTTTAAGTTGCTGCAGAACACCTATCTTGAAAATGTAAGTTTTGAAAAGTTGGATGTTTAAAACAGAAACAGATAATTAAGCCTTGAAAGATTGAATTTTAAGCAGCTCATTTGTCAGTGAGATTGAAGTATTTGATTCCAGTATATATTTGATTAAACTTGAAAACTAGCAGAAGTATTAGAAAGTGATCTTTAGTCGCTAGATGAAGTAAAGGTTCACACTTTACATTTTGTGTGGATAAATCTTTTTTGACGTTTTAAGTTAGTCAACGAAATCAATTCAAATGCCTTTTCAGTTAGAACTCTCCTTTTGAACTATGATTAAACGTCCATTTCAAGTTTATAAGAGGATAATTTTCTTAGTTCTCTCAGAAACAATTTTGAGAAGAACTACTGCATAAGTTTCAAGTATTTGCATTAGGGTGCTGTTCGTTAGTAGGGAGGCTGGTGGCTGATTATTAAAGCTGATTTGCTTTTTCAAGCTAGATTATCAGTTGTTTGAGTTGAGTCACATGCCAATAAAAAATGCTAAGTGATTGACCTATGAAATATACATATAATGTATCTAGAGTTCTTATAAAAATCTCCTGTTATGGTATATCAACTAGAAATTTGATTGGATAATGCAAAGAGTTGAAATAATTTGGCAGTAGTAATAATTCGGCGGTAGCAAATTAACTAGATTTTTTGAGAGTTTAGTTGCTCAAGCATCTGTGGTTTTAATGTTATTGGATTATCGACCTCGATGGGCTTTGATCCATAGACACATGTCATGAAAGCTGGAGGTGGGAGATGTATTTGGCTGGAGCATTTTGTAAGTGCTCAGATGCCTTGCATATGGTTGTCAGGTAAATGGAAATGATATAAAACCGAAGTTTGATCTAATAGAGCTCAGCATACGGATGGAAGGAAGTCTGCTAAGGATGAAACCTGGCTTGTGGATTTAGAAAAATAGGTTGCATGGTGAAAAGTGATGTGAAGAAACACAATATTTTAGAACTGCTCTTTTTCTGGTTGGAATGAAATGGATTAGTGGTTTCTTAAATTTCTGATACAGAAAAAAAAAGGTTAAAGAAAAAGTGGAATTGGTGGTTGATTATGTTGTGTGTGACCTTGTTTCATTCAAATTTCTAAACTTAAATGAAAAATCTTTGTGTTTGTACTTTGTATTTGAGTTCTCTTTAAAATAAGCAAATACGATGTGAACATATGAGGTCATACTATTGTGGATTTATTTATGTTAGTTTATGAATCCATCCATCTAATATATTTGCAGTTTAGATCATAATGTTCTTTCCATAATTTTAGTGCCTCCTTTTTTTTTGCATGGTTCTGTGTGTAATATCGGTGGTTTAGTAGTACTGGAATTGCTTATGCTTGTTTTTGCTATTCCTTATCCTTGAGTTTATGATAAGAATATAGAATCAGATTGAACATTGTATGCTTGTGTGAAAAGCTTTTTCTTTGTACTTTATAGTTTAATAATAGGTTTCTTTCAGCAGGTAAGGCTATTTTTATCAGAAGAATGCCCTTCACAAGTGGGATTGGGATCTCAAGATCACCTGCAGGCAAAGGCATCATGGGCATCGCATCCAAGTGGCGTCATGTCAGATGACAATTTACCACCAGGCTTTGAAGGAACACAACCGAATCTCTTCAGGAGTAAATTATCGCAAATACCAGTCATTAGATGGAGATGCCCTCCCAAAGTAACTATAGCTTCTTGTTATCTTCATTTCTCTTTCAGCATATGAGACGGAACTTACAATAACAAAGAGAAAATTAATTAATTAATAATTTTTTTACATCATTCATTAAATTATTTTCTTTTAACTCTTTTGATTGAATTGAAAGTTCCTTTTTTTTTTCTCCCTGTGTCTCATCAGTAGAAGCCGTATTTAATAAATTAAGAAACAATAAATATATGTAAGTTATGTCTTAAATACCCTTTATGTATCTTATTATAACTATAATTATATTTCTTCACAATAAATGTAAGAGAAGATTAAATGGAGGGTAAGATTGAAAAAAAAAAATCACAATAAATATGCAGTGATAATTGCAAACTAACTTACATTATGAGATAAAAAAATGACAGCTAATGGGACTTCTAATATAGCTCCGATTGATTATTATTATTATTATCATTTAACTAGAAGTTTTATTATTATTATTATTATTATTATTATTATTATTATTATTATTATTATTATTAATTCCTTAATATAAATTCAGTGGGTGCTCCTCATTTTCAAAGTTCTTCTCTGTTTTACATAAATAAAGAGGTTAGTCAACTAAACAATTTGAAAGAATTTAATGGTAAATGGTTGTCTTGGTGTAGTGAAACTGAAAGTTATCCATGAGGATTCTGAGCTCAGAATTTGGTTTAGAGCTTAAATCCTTTTTCCTTTTTCCAGCTCTTGCAGAGTATGTATTGAAGAGGAGGAATTCTCTAGGGTGCAAACAAGTCGATCCAAGCTTGAGAAAAAAAGCTAGGCTCGAGTTCAATCTCGAAATACACATTCTGAGGTCGAGCTATTTTGAGTCCAATGAGCTAATTTTTTTGTGCTCAGGCTTGAAGGGATAAAAGCTCAATCTCTGCTTTGGCTCAACTCGAATTATTATTTTTTTAAAAGTTTTTTTATGATTAAAATATACAGTTAGATAAGTTAAATAAATTTTTTTATGAAATAATGTTACAGAATATGTATTATATGTTAAAATCTATCTCATGAGCTATTTTGTAAGCTTTGAGCAGAATTATACCCTCAGCTCAAGTTCGATTTAGCTCTGAGTTGACCGAGCTTGAGTTCAATTTGTCTGACTAGAAATTTAGCTCAACTCATTTGCATTTCTATTTAAGGTTTCTCTAGTGTCTTTGAAGTAATTGAAATTTTAACATTGAAATGTGATCCACCTGAGACATCTCTTACCACTTATCAAAACGTTTTCTTTTCCCTCCTTTTTTCTCTCCTGGGGAGGACAACGGGATCTATAGGGATTGGATGAGGAATGTATGACTTTCTTTGGTATTATGCTGAAGTAGGAATTTGCACTTATATTTGAAAGGGCCTCCTGTCTTTTAGTTTTCAAATTTTTATTTTTAAGTACTTTAAGTACTTTCTGCATCTAGAATGAGTGTCTTGAGTTTCATAAGTTTTACCCAGTGAGTCAAAGCTTGCAAGCCTCAAAAAATTCCATACTTGTTTTTCCTGGAATGCTGTGGAAAGTTATTCTAATGGATTTAATTTGTTTGTCCTTATATACAACCAGCAAGAATCAGGGAACTCCCTTTTGAGCTTCTATCTAATTGACTAATCTCATGTTTTAACTGGCAGAACCTTTCATGGGGAAAGAGAAATACAATATAATCATGGACTGTTGATAATCTGAGATAATAAATCTCTGGCACATATAGGTGCCTGTTAGGGGGCTTTATGTTCTTAGAAAGTAAAACAGAAAAAAGGTTTGGCTGTATATGGGCAGTCACTTAACATCATCAGGGAGACTTACTATTGGTTTGAATAATCTGCTCGATCAACTCTACTCTTTACTTTTGCAGATATTGGGTGTATTTAGATTGGATTTTATTGTGGATATATATATATTTTTGTTTTGTTTTTAAAACTATAAAAGGAAGGCATTTCCTTCAAAAGGTTTGACTCCTAATATGGTGAAATGGCATATCAACTTAGGAAATGATTATCCAATTTTTGTGTAATTGTTATAGTTTGTTTCCATGCATGCTGGTAAAAAGTTATTTAAAATTAGCTGGCTATCTGACGGTTTCTGAACAGTTTTTGTATATCCAACAAATGGGCTTTCCTACAAGGAATTCTTATGTGACAATAGCCATGGTTGTGCTATGAGTTATTTAAAAGACCTGTATTGTGCTTCATGGTATGTTCTGGAACTAATATAGTCCTCTTTCAGGTCAATTGAATCCCATATGGAACTGTTAAAAGCTTGAGCAACACTGTAGTTGGTCACATTTGTTCCTTTTTAGAATTTCATGTTATCTATGAAAACAAAATCCACAGAAGTTGATGAATAACAAACTTTAGTATAAAAATATTTTACCTATCAAAAAGAACTGTATGTTGTACATAGTTAAGCCACTGAACCCTTATAATGTATATTTGATATTCAGTTTGTAGTGAATGCTGCTTGGCAAGTCGTTGCTGGAGAGGAGAGCAGAGAAGTTGAAATACAAAGTCAACGGGAGATGAGAGTTCTAGAGGCAATATACCCACGACCATCTGCTATTCCTCCAAAGTAAGATCGTCATCCCTTGAATTTCTTTCTCCTTGGTTGTATATAGTGTATCACATATATTCCTCATCTTTTGTTTTGCATTAATTAATCAAAACTGGAATATAACCCTAGTATATTTTTTGTGCAGCCCCGCCACAATATCAGGTGCTGAAGATCCTGTTCACAATGATCAGCAAACTCCGCTTATTCCCATTACTCCTATTGAAGATGAAGATACAGCAGTAGATATGTCTGATTCTGCAGCAGGGACCACAGTCCATATAAACTGCCAGCCGCAGCTTTTGGCATCTGGGACATCCTCTTCCCACTGTAGCACTGCTCCTAACCCTTCTGCACATTCAATAAATGAGGCGTTTGCTGGTGTAGGTCCTGATGTCCTAGCAGCCTTGAGTTCATTCCTTTCAACCAATAATCAGGGAAATTTGATCGACAGGAGCTTGTTAATAAAATTCCTCAATGACCCGAAAATGGTTGAGCAATTGGTGAGGAACCATGCAGCATCCTGCAGCAGTACTCAGACTATGCCACCATCAGTCAACATACAGAATTTGCCAGTCACCAATATGCAAACCATGATACAACCCACGTCACAAAGTGCAAGAGTAACCAGTATGCAAAATAGGCCCAGATCAGGGTCACAGGCTATTAGTTTATCCGAGACAGCTCCAATCAACATAAGCAGACCAGATCAACATTTACCTCACATAACTAGACCAGAACTAGTTCCACCTCCCGTTGCAGCTGCAGCTACTAGTGGAGGAGTCTATTATCCTCCCCCTCCAAGCAGAGTTTCATCTGTTCCCTGCATTCGGCCGATGGCATCAGAAGGAGTCATCTCGGCACCATCCCCATCTGTTGGAGGAGCCCCTGTGAAGGACATCAACTATTATAAGAGCCTGATTCAGCAGCATGGAGGAGATAGACAAGAGACAGTGTCCCAATTCGGAAATCGGAACAATCACCAGTTAGGCTCAATAAGAGAGCCATCAAATAACCCACCAAAACCAAGAGATTTGAAAGCCAAAATAATGAAGCCTTGTATTTACTTTAACAGTTCGAGGGGATGTAGGAATGGGGCAAACTGTGCCTATCAGCATGATGCTTCTTCCCAGCAGAGAGTTAATAGCATGCCTGAATCACAAAGTGCTAAGAGAATGAAAATGGATAGGGAGATCACTGGAACATAACCAATGTAGGTGGCATCTCCATGTATATTCTTTTTTCTTTTTTGAATTGGGATGCAAAATTTTTTTTTTTTTTTGTGGGATTGTTCTTTCTTTAATTTTTCTCCTCTGTTGCAGTGAGAATCAATTTTAGTTTCTCATATTGTTTCTTACTCGGTAGTTCGGTTCATACTCTGACAGGAAGCAAAATGGGAAAAAAATTTTACCCTTCTTTATTTTGCCAACTCTTTTAGAATTTTGAACTACTCAACGTTTTTAAAGATATGTGATAACGAAGCAATTTTACATATTCTTAATTTCTATGTTAAGGGTCTTTTATTTTCTCCTTTGTTTTGTGCACCTAAATAACCAACACAGAAATAAATAACAATTAGATTTCTTTTAATAGGAATAACTAGTCAATTTTTATCTGCTATTTTTTGAGTATTTAATATTTATTAATCGATTTCTCTAATCGATTGAGAAAGAAGGTCTATTTGCAAAAATTGTAAATATATTCCTTTCATCCTAAACTAAATTGAACATACTTTAGTTTTAAAAATTTACATCATAAACAAAGTATTAAATTTATTCCTTATATTTTTATATTAAGTAAATTGAATATCCTATTTCAAACGAAAAGAAGTTATTTTTAATATGTATATTTTTTAAAAGAAAAGTAAGATATTTTGACAGAAAAGATGCATCGGTTGTTGTAATGGCGTTCTTTTTACAGAAAAAAGATTATCTCACCTGAAAAAAAAATTAAATAATCAAATTAACAATTTTTTGTTAAAAATAATTGAAATTCAATTGTGGGCTATAATGAAGACACCATCAAGCCCACGAAGTGCTATGATTTACAGGCCCATCTCCAAATAAAGGAACAGCACCAAGTGTTGACAAACCTATTATAATTGCCCTACTAGTTTTTTGGCCTCCAATTACGCAATTTCATTTCTGGCCCATTACAGTGGAAAAAAGGGTCAATATTGGAATTCGGATCGAACCGAAGCAATCAAATTTACCGTAAAAACCTTGTCTATATTCCCCATAAAATTCTCAGGCGCCACCGGCTTTGCCAACGGGAGTGGAAAAGGGCGGGGAAGAGAAGCGAAGAACTACTGAAAAATGTTGAAGTTTTTGTCTAAAGTGAGAATCGAATTTAATGCATTAGACCCAAGGACAGCGGCCTGCATGGAGTTCTTGGCCCAATGCAATGCCCGGAAAGCTAAGGAATCTAATCCCGCTTGCCAAGTCCAAGTGAAGCGCCGCACGGATGATTACCCTCCTCAAATCACTGTCACCTTCGTCAATGGAGTTGAGGAAAAATTCGATGCCACTTCAACACCAGCACAGACCATCCGTAATATGATTCTTGAAAAGGGTCAGTTATTAGAGACTGAGCAAATGTTCAAGGAGGCTGGTGAGCAATGGCCTGTTCTTATACCTGAGGAAGAGCTTAAGCAGCCATTCCTTGGGATTAAGGTATTTGATTTCCCTTCTTTTTCTTTTATTGTTGTACTATTTTAATTGTTGCATGATTTTTCTGCTTTGCTTGTGGCACTTTGTCGAACAGGTTGTTTGCGTCCTTTTCTTTTACAGTTATACTATTCAATTTTTTTCCCCTTTTTTGTCATCCGTTATGATTTGATAGCCTTGATTATTTGATTGAATAATTTAAAAGTTTCAAGATTTTCTTTCTTCGTTCTTTTTTTTTTTTTTTTGGGTTGGTTCATAGTGGGAGCTGAATGAAGCTATGACATTAAGTGAGGAAGTAGTAATTAGAGCTGATATGGGGGATTAAAGTGTGTGTCGTTTTGATGTATTGTGGATGGTTGTTTTCTAAGCCCTGAGGTTGTGAAGTTCGCTTTTCTTATTTTTTTCCAAGTTACAGGATTTGAGAGTAAGTTGTGGTTTTGAATCTGTCTGGGCATTATGTTCTGTTTTTTTTTTTTTTTCTCTGGTGGAATAACCTTCTGGTATGCTAGAAAAGATTTCAAAATTGATCTTTGTTCTTGAGTTTCTCATTTAGTTAGTAAATTTAACCAACACAAAGAAAGCGTCCATGTTTTGCTGGATAGAATTCCCTTTCTTTGCAAAATTTATGTCCTGCAAGCAAACATGATTTGCCCTAAGCAGGTTGTGAAGGTTTAACAGGCTGTTCTTGATACTTTTAAATAAACTTCAGAAGATGAAGAATTACTAAAGTTTTTTACTTGCGCATTATTAGTGTTTGCCATTCATGAATCAAGTTTCCGTTTTTAGAACCTGACATTTATTTCTATGTGATGAACTGGAGAATGTAATATGTATAAAGAGGTGCTAAGAATTTTTCTTTCTCTGAAAACCTTCCCTGAGGAGGCAAGGTCTTTTTTGATTGATGAGGTTTGATGAATAGTTTCTATAGGATTATGAGGAATGAGAAGGCATTTGTTTTGCTGAGCAAAGAACCAAAAAATATATGTTTGGGAATGAGGACTTGTTCCTTTTACCTTTGTCATCATGCTCAACTCCCTTGTTACTTACTCCTCAACTCCCTTGTTACTCACTCTGTATGATTTCATATCATATTGCTCCGAGCATTGGGCTTCTATTGGGGGGTGGGTGTCATCCCAAAATCTGTCATCCTATAGATCATGACTTAATTATGCAACTTAGTAGTGGTAGTGGAATCAAAATGTTGTTAAAGATAGGAGAAGGAATATAGATGAGCACTATGCCTTTAAAGCTTTAGAGTAGATATTACATTCTGCAATATTGCCGTTGTCAAAGTTTCTATCTCGTGGATTTGTATTTTCTAGGGCTATCTAACGTCTAATTCATCTTTTCCCAGCCTAAGAAAGCAGAGGAGAAGAAGTAATAGTTGCAGCTGTGGGGGATTGTTTTGCAAGTGTAGTGTGAAATGGGGGCAACTTTTAAGCTAGGTGCTATTATGCATGGAGGGCTGATATGCTTTACTTGTTAAGGCTACATCAAATATTGCACGGCTTCTAGAGTGTCTAACCTCCAGATGAACAGGGCAACATGTTTCTTTGGAATCCTTGAATATTGGATCTGGTACTAAACATTTCTTTGTTGTCTTGTATCCTTTCTACTTCTTGAATAATCGATGTTGTCCACTCATAATGGGATTTCTTAGACCTAAACTGCATTTAAGGGTTCTAACATTAATGAGTGAAACATGTTCACAAGAAAGGTTAGTCCTGATTAATTGTGGACTGAAGCTGCTTATAGTAATAGATACTACCACAAGAAGCAAATAAAATTCTCAATCTAATGTTTTCAGTCCCAACAAAGGAGAAGATTACATTACTCATTCGATATTTTAACTTCCCATTGCAAGCATCCAAAACTCTTTGAGGGAAGAAAGGGCACAGCCCAAGTGATCCTCTTATCAGTTGAATTTCAAACAACAAATGTTTCCTCCCTGGTAAAAGTTTATTTCTGAACAAAATACACACCAATATGGTACAGAGACCACAATAGAACACATCACACACAATTCTTAGCATTTACAACTTCTAATGCACGAAAGCTCAGCAGAGGGAGAGAAATGCGTAAATATGTAAATCTTCAATATACATTGACCGATGTATGTACATTCATTCCCTTTTAATAATCTGAAGTACAAAGAGGATATCTTCCAATTATCTATCCTCCCGACGGACAGCATTGGGATTGGACATCATGTCCATCATCATCTTCTCCGGTGAGTCTTCCCAATTTGCAAATGTCTTCAAGTCAACCTGAACCGAAGAAAAAATGCAAAGTAACAATGCAACACATAAGAGCATAAAAACATATGTAGGTCCTGTAACAAATGTCCTTAAGAGTGGTTTACCTTTCGTCTTTGCTCAGTGAAAAGTTCTTCTCTCTTCTTGTATGAATTTTGAACTTCTTTGGCAGTTTTACCTCCTAGTCCCCAAACCTCCACCTCTAGAACTGAACCTTCAAGTTGTAGAAAACCCTGAATATAAAAATATACAAATTTAGGACTTCACATTTCTATATTGGCTACCCACCAGTTCACAATTAACCAAAACAAATGATTTCAGAACTTAAATGCAAGGAAATTTTGTTTATGTATGTAATGATAGTGTCAAACCCATAATTGTTATTACCCCCATCAAACTAATGGAAAGTAATCACTGGCTTTATACACACCATTTCCTTCACCTTGATTCCTAAGCAGCTATAAAACAGAGCCATAAATGATAACTATGTCAATTTAGGTCATTCTGAAATCTAATAAAATATCTTCCTTCAGTGTGTTGTTCTCATATTGTTTCTTGAAACATACTCTCCACTTGGACCATACGCCATCAGTGAGTTGAAACAAATCAGATAAAAAAGATCATAATACAACACTTGAAACCTTAAAAGCATGAAGAAAAGGTAAACTCCACTTCTAAATTTTAAAAATCAGTCAAATATAGTAACTTTTGCAAGTATGGCAACTTCCATTAAGTGTAAGTTGATCCTACCATAACAGTCAATATAGATCTTCTTCTCCAATTCAGGACTACCAAGGATCCAGTTCCCATCAAGTAATAAACTATGGAGAGAAAGAAGCATATGAACCTTTTTGTTTTCTTGCCGATGAAATCATATAAATGTTTCAAAATGCATATTAATTTCATTCAAGGACACTGAAATCAATCGTATTGAAACGCTGCAGCAATCATTTCCACTTGACTGTGAAGTTTGAACAAAAAATCATACCTGACAGGGTACAAGAGGACCAGGTTGATAAGTTTTATCAAAAGCATGGTGACGAATTATAACTTTGGCAAAATCCTCATCAAGAAAGATTCTCTCATTTCCAATAGATCCTCCAAAACCTATTCCAACTGGCTTTGGATGAGCCTCATATACTAGACCAGTTGGATGCAAGTGGCTATAAACAAAATTTTTCTCTTTTCCTGCCAAAAGAACATGAATTTCGATATTTCAGAAAAGACAAGCAATTGCTTCAACTTAGCTATGAATATATCCATTGAAAAGCCGACTCACTCAAACAAAATAAAAAATTTTAAAAAAAGGTTCTAATTATTCTACCTGAAGATAGATAGACATTAAAGGCTGGACTTATGGCATATAAGCTACCAGAGTTCCCATAAAATGTATCCCTGTTTTCAAAGCCCTGATGTATAAGTGCACCAATAGTCCACCTTTTTGCTTCATTGTTGATTTCTGAAGCGGCAATCAGCATGAGAACTGGTCCATTATAGCCTTCAACGTGAGACCAGAATCTGTTCAGACCTTTCCCTTGAAAAGATGACCTATACAAGGTTTACTAGATTCACTAAGGTTGATATTGGGGCAAAAACTTCAATCAGAAAAATTAACAGATGAGCTGAAAGAAAAAATTATTCACTAAGCAACTAAATGAGTCTACTAATCTTGCAGCCAACAAACATGTTGAGATTGAAATCACCAGCAGTTGTATCACACAGCATGCACTTTCATAGTAGTCCGGGAAGAACAGCATCTCCCTTCATGCTCAAAGCTTTCGTGATTATATAGGGGTCTTAAACCCCACAAACATCCTCATTACAAAAAATAATTATGCATTTTTAGTTCCCAGATACTGTTATGTTATAAGCTTCTGAGAGAGATTTAATTTAGAGTGAATAGATGCTAAGACCAGTAAAAGAGAAGTAGAAAAACCTGTAAAGTAGATTTTCATTCATCTCATCAGCATCACTGAGAAAGCATACTTTTGAAACCTCTTCAGTTATGGAACTCCTTAGAGTAAGTGAGATAGCCCAAGCATTTCCACAACTAAGAAGGTTGGTGCTGCAAATTGGTTTCGTGGATGTAGGAACCGGAAAGCACAAATCTTCCACTTTCTCCTGTAAATTTTATTTTCTATTAGGAGCTCTGTTATAGGAAGGTGATACTGGAAAATGAGCACCTGATTATTGAAGAGACAAATCAAAGAGATCCAAGCTACACTTTGAGACATTTCAACAAGGATCGGAGCACAAAAATAAAGTTTTACAGAAAGCTGAAAATTTGATTTCTCCAAAGACAATTTTCAGATTCACTGAGTTCAGAATGGAGGTCTTCCATGAAAAATTGTAGCTCAGGGATCATCCTTTATCAAGACTGATTGAAAATCGAAACAAAGAAGCAAGAAGAGGAAAGGCAAAGAAGTAAGTCCCCCAATCTAAATGAAAGTATTACCTCTTGGTTTGTTAAGTAAATTAGTCTCGTATAGACAAAATGTGCAAGGCAATCTGCAAGACATGGCACTGTCCTCATGGCCCACATAAGAATCTTTGCAGCCGGAAGTTGAACATTCAAGTCTGAAAGTTTACAGTTCCAGACATCCAATTTCTCAGCCGACTCAATAGCTGATAATACCAAGTGATCTACTTCAGGAAGACCATAAGTAACTGTGCTTACACAATCCCTCAACTTCCTAGAATCCCAAGACAGGACAGCACACATCCGAAGTAGTCTAACCAAATCAGCTGGATGCAAAACTCCATTTACTTTACTATCATCTTCAGTTGAGTCAAACTGCAGTGTTGCAGGAAGGCCTGCTTTGTCATTTGCCTTAGCGAACACCTTAAAAAGATTATTGAATGAGGTGGAAGCAACTGTCCTTCCACAGCATTTGTTATAACCTGTCAAGAACTCAACCCAATCGAGGAATTCTTTTCCAGTAGGAAAAAATTGGTCAACAATAGAAGAATCCACTTCACCCAATAACTCAAGAAATCCTTTGGGAAAAGTGATTTCCTCATCAGTTGTCGTTGTTGTTGCGTTCTCAGTTGTCAATGCAAAGCATTTCTGGTGTAAGAATAAGCAGGAATCAGTCATCAAAAGTTCTATGGAAAACATGATCAACATGGAAATAAGATTTTTTTTAAAGTACAAAGTAAATGTGTTGATTGAAATTATGGATTCAATTCAATCAAAACCATAAGAACTCAAATTCAAGAGAATGAGATGGAAATTAGAGGGCTTTTGCTACAGATGATCAGAAGTTGAATACCTCGAGAGAACGGACAGGGATGACATTGGTTTGGGAATCAGACAGAAGAGAAAAGGCTTTCTGAAGAGTCGGAAGAGCTCCGGTAGCCGCTGCTAACGATTCTGCCTCTCTTTGTGCCAATGATATATTTCCGATAGTCGAAGAAGATTGCCCCATTCTCCTGTTCCTCTAGAGAATTCGGAGTAATATAGTATTGATTTGATTGCATCGAGTAACTGCTTTTACCTCCCCACCTCTAAGAACAACCACGGCTAACCATCAACGGACAAGTGCGTCTATGACAACGCTTTTTAGTTATTATTATATTTTTGTGGGCTTAATTCATCATTAAGCCCTTCACCGTGTTATAATTATCCTTTAAATATTAATTTTAATTTATTAAATTCTCAAAATTATCATAATTATCCTATTAAACCCATAAGTTTTTTAACTCATTAAATCTTTAATATATCTAGAATCCTTTACTTAAACTCTTAAATTTTTCTCTCTTTTATCTTTTTTTACTTATCATTCTCTCCATTTATAAAATGGTTTAGAATAGTATTTTTATTAATAGATTAAATATCAAATTGAAAATTTTACTAATATACTATTTAATAATTCAACCTAATTTAATCAAATTTAATATAATTAAATCAGAAAAAAATAATTATAATTATATTTACTATGTATCGTAAATATTTATTAATAATGAAAATGTAACTTGATATTTTTAATTTTCTTAAAATTTAATGATTAATAACTATTTATTATTTTTTAACATTTATTTAATTAAAATTTTTATTTTTTAAGTAATTAAATAAGTGGATCAATTGTTTTGACTAAAGTATGATCTGATATTAAAATAAATTTTATATTTTCTATTGAAATTAATATTAATTTGATCATATTTTATCATTAAAATGTTTCACGTGAATGATTTAAGATATTATAAAGGTTGAATAGGTTAAAATAGAAGTTTAAAAAGATAATAGAATAATAATAACAATTTGAAGACTTAATAGGATAAACAAAAATTTAAAAAAAACTTAATAGGAATATTATAATAAGATAAAGGATTTAATAGTATATTAAGCATTATTTTTTATCCAGTTTAGCGGTTGGGAGGAGTTCGAGGGCCGAGCACGCTCTATACTTTTCCCATGCTGCTGGTTTATGAATTGGATCTCTCGGGTAAAAACAGTCCCGCCCCTGCAAAAAATGTGCTTTCCGTGAGTCAAGGCGGCAGCATAGTTTTGGGCTGTCATGGACTTGGGCTTGCTTCTGATTCTCGATGGAGACAACATCAGGCTTTTCCCCCAAGACCTCGTCTCGTGGGAAAGACAATGCGAGGATTTGATATTTAACATGGTTGGATAATAATTAAGTAAAAAGAAAATAGACATAAATTATCCGTTTATGTTAATTTCGTTTTTTTCCCCTTTTTCTTCCCATTTAAAAAAAAGTAAATAAAAAATTGACACACCTATATGATTCTGTTTTTCTTTTTCCTCTAATTCCATCAACCCCATAAAACTTAGAAATTGTAACATATGATTATTAAAATTCTAAAAATAAATGCATATAAACATGAAATAAGTCACATTTAGTCGAGCACAAAATTGTCGCTTGACTAGGCCAACTTTTCAGGCATATTATTAACATTCATTCTAATCATTGCAGGAGTACTCTGTTGTTGTCTTATGTCTGAGGCCAACCTAAGTGGGTCTAAGTCCTCCCAAAAGTCCACAACCCCTAGAATTTACACCACCAGGTTAGAACCCTTATCTACTCTTGCTTGACCGTCCACTACTCAAAAGTCTACCACCAAGCCCAACGTCTCGTCAGTAGTTAGATGAAAATGAATGATGCTCATAGGAATTTTGACTTCTTCTACCCCTGCAGAAGATCCTAAACCCTTTGGGCTTTGGTTCTCCATATTATAAATGATATTACTGTAATAAATCTTGAGCCAGACCCCACAAGTGTGGCCACTTCCTACTCAATGCTTCTTGCACATTTAGGATCTCTTACAAACCCAACCGACAAGTTACTGTTTTCTATATTTAGTTTCTTAATATCAGAATCAACTTTTTAATTGCCTTTCTGCCCACTTGCTCTATCTCAGTGTACACTCACAGAGAGTCTCACAAATCTCATTCTGGGGGGCACAGGTACAGGTAACCATTTTCTTTTCAGTTTGGAAAAGCAGAGTGGAGATGGGTTCAGTTTCTTTGAAAATAGGTGAAGGGACAGCAAGATTCAAGAGGGCTTCTCTGTGTTCTTCTGCTGTGAATTTGCTGATGCTGCTCTCTGTAGTCACTACTAATCTTTTTGCTTTGTATGCTTTCACATCCTCACCAAAGGATCATACTTCAACCTACTTACTTCACACGCATAAGAACATATCTTTAATATCAGAACAAGTGTCCTTGATCCACAGAGAGATTGAATCTTCGAAGAAAAAGCTCGCCCAGATGGAGAAAGAGCTATTGGGATACGAAAGCATCGATCTTTCCAAACCAAACATTGCAAATGAGCTGAGAAACTTCCTGCAGCATCATCCGCTTCCTTTAGGCAAGGATTCGCGAACTGGGATCACTGAAATGGTGGCTTCTGTTGGCCATTCTTGTGAGAAATCCATGGATTTGCTGTCTCAGTACATGAATTACAAAGTCAATGGGCCTTGTCCTGATGATTGGAGCCTTGGTCAGAAGCTGATCCTGCGCGGGTGTGAGCCATTGCCCCGGAGGAGGTGCTTTGCGAAGACAATTCCCAAGGTGGGTCTTCAACCTTTTCCTGTTTCATTATGGAAAAATGTAAGTGAAAAGATTTATAGCTGGAGTAGTCTTGCTTGCAAGAATTTAGCATGTTTGAATAGTAAGAAGTTGAATAGGGATTGTGCTGCTTGTTTTGATATCATAAATGGCTATGAGACCCAAAGATACGTTAAGGCTAGAAGCAAAAATGATTTCTCCATTGATGATGTCTTAGCTATGGGAAGTGGTGGAATTAGAATTGGTTTTGATATTGGTGGTGGTTCTGGGACTTTTGCTGCTAGAATGGCGGAAAGGAATGTGTCTGTAGTCACTGCCGGTCTGAATGTTGATGCACCCTTTAATGAATTCATTGCAGCAAGAGGGCTGTTTCCTCTGTACTTGAGTTTAGATCATAGATTTCCCATTTATGATAATGTGTTTGATCTGGTTCACGCTGCCAATGGATTGGATGTTGGGGGCCAAACAGAAAAATTGGAATTCTTGATGTTTGACATCGATCGGGTACTTAGAGCTGGTGGATTGTTGTGGTTGGATAACTTTTATTGCTCTTCTGATGACAAGAAAAGGGCTTTAACTAGATTAATTGAAAGATTTGGTTACAAAAAGCTGAAGTGGATTGTTGGAGAGAGGATTAATGGGTCCGGAAATTCAGAAGTTTATCTCTCTGCTGTTCTACAAAAACCAGTGAGAACATGATGGATGATTTGCTAAAATTATGAGGTAAGATTGAACCCCCTGGCAATAGAGTCTACCACAGAAGATATATTTTATCCAATTCCTTGACATCCTCATGAATTCCTTTGCAATGCGGAATAAGCGAACTCAATTAGTTATTTCTTTTTCAGACTGCAAAGCAGCACCTTAGGATAATTATATCTGCAAAACTTGGAAGGTGTTTCATATTCTTCACTGTGTAATATTCACTTTTTTCATGCTGAACTGTTAGCAAAAGAGGACCTTTTTTTCATTTTTACAAGGTCATTGCGGTAGAATTGGCATGAATCTATTGCCTGTCAAACATGTAACTTTTGGAGGTAGGTTACTTAATTAAGTTTTTCATCTCTTTGGTAATTTGTTTGCAAACTTTGAGTAGCTTATAGAATGTGATTCATGGCAACCTACAATATTAAGTGCCTTTGTTCAAAGATATCCATGCATACTGCAGGGCATATCTTTCTTCTTCTGTTAGAAAGGTTTTTATAATGAGCATGCTCTGTGTTAATATTTTTGGGGTATCATTTCAATTGCACTAGGGGGGGGGGGGGGGGGATGACCTTTTGGCATTTTATGGAGCACATACATATAGAAATAGAAGTACTTGTGCATTTGGAGCTCTGTTATCTTAGAAGCCCCAACCAAAATGTTTGCCTTGCTGTTAAGTACCTGCTTTTGCATTTTGATAGTGCAGATTAATTATTCAAAACAATTTTGTGTCATCTTTAACTTTGTAGTAATAAAAATGAAGTCCACTATAGGTCAGCAAAGAATATCTCTATTTTGCTAGTCTCACAACTCTATATATCTTGGTTGGTGTCCAAAGGCAGGCATACCTTTATCATGAACCAATTACTAGAATGCAGGACAAAATTGAAATTCTCCTGTGAACCCCAATGGTTCTCTCTGTTGCATATGCTTCTCTATTATCTGCATTTTTCCTATTGTCCTGTTGTTGTGCTAAGGTTGTCTTAACCTCATTTCTTTGTACTGTTGTTTCTTAAGAGGCACCATGTCTCTATCTTTTGCCCCTTTTTCCTTTCACAAATGGTGGTATTCATCGCTAACATTTTCTCCTGAATCTCAGGAGGGTAAAACTATTATCTTCTTGAGGCACTTATCATGAATGATGCAGTTCTTTAGGTGAATTTTCTGTAACTCTAGAACTGTATAGTTCATGAAGCAGTCGTACAAGGAATTCCCTTGTTACATTAGCAGTCGTATTGTGATTTTGGACTCACTTTCACCTGTTGATCTGAGTGATAGCCTGTCTCTTGTGAGGAAAGTAAGAGAGAAAAGTCCTATAACCAGGTTCTGGTCATATATCCGTGAGGGCATTGAAAATCACCGGTTCTGGTCACTAACAGGTTCACACACTAAATGCTTACACCGTTAAATCACACCATGGACAGTTCATAACTACTAACCATTTTCTTCCAAGCCCATTGTAAATCTCAAGTTTGAAATGGAAAGATATGAGGCTAATTCATAAAATCTTAAGAACATTATTGCTGGGACTCTCTGCAAAAGCATTCCAACAATAGTAAGTTCAATTTGCAAGCCTGCATATTCTGATCCAAATAATGTGCAAAATTCAATAACTACAACAATATTTCATATAGCTAAAGATAACTCATTCTCACTGGAGCTCTGCTCTGTTTCATTACATGTTTCATAACACATGCTTAAGGGAAAGCTTAGATACAAGCCTACTACCTAAATCACCTTCTAATAAGGTGTCTATATTGGTTGATCCCTATTTTCACAAGGCAATACAACAACTGCCAGGTCGCATCATCAATCAAGTAGAGATGAACCAAAGTTTTTCTCAGCAACCGGCAAGAGACCAACACTAAAAGAAAGCACGCTTTTGCATGGTTAGGAAAGGCCATCACATGAACGTCCGGCTTCTGAAACAGAATTTAGAAGTTGCATGCCCTCTTCACCCATTTGTTGCACTTCAGAGGGTGACAGGATTCTGATGCATCGGACACAGCCAACAAATTCCCTACAAATCCAATTCAAAGCACAATTATCAGAATTCTTATTCAAGAAAGAAACTGTTTGGTTTTTTCCTTTTTGTACTGATCTGCTGGAAAATCATTAGTTCATAAAACAGCATATTCCAAAGTAAGTTAAAGAGTTAAAGGGATCAAGAGCTTGAGAATCACAAGTCTTTATCGAGCAAATGGAACTTACTCCCATGGATCATCTCCTACAAGCAAGACATCATTCTCATAATCAACATACACCAGTTTCCAGCCAGAACCCTTGGAAGAGTCGTTCAGTAGCCCCTCAAGTCCAAACATCCCTTCAATGGCACAGCATAGTTCATCATAATTCTTGAAACTTGAGACATCAATTGACCTTCCAACGGATCCAGTCTTTTGGATCTACAAGCCAATGTTATGTTCCATCGGCAGCAAAGTTAATAAGAGGATTAACCAACAAATAAATAGAGGAAGAGATCGAAAATGATTGAAAAAACACACTTCTCCGAGAAGGAAGAAGAAAATGAAGTATCTACAAATCAGTCATTGAGGAATACAGATCTTAAGTATCTACTTAATAATATTAATAACATAACTTCTTGACCAGATGATTTAAGAACAAGTATCCACCCATTAATTAGTTAACACCTCCATTAAAAACAAACGAAAGATTACCTGAAGCATTATGCCAAAAAAGTGACAAATTTTTATCAAATCCTGTGAAAATACTTGCATTTTGAGGATGGACATATATTTTGAAAGGCAAACAGTAGAATCTATCTCAAGCGCCCTAGTGAAGAAATCTGTCGGTTGAGTAAAACAACATGCATTCATGCAACATGAGCTGCATGTCACAACAACAATTAAACCCATTTATTGTATTTATTACTTTCTTATTATTCACGAACTAAGTTTAGTTACCTCAGAAAAATAATCCTTACCTTCGTATATGTCCGCACACGCGGAGTGGCTTGCTGCCAGGAGTTATTTGTCAAAGTGTTGCCATCATCAAACTCCACATTGCTTGAAGATGCACCACCTGAGTTGTTGTCAACAAATTCCCGCAACGAAAAACCTTGAGAATCCGCTAAGCTTGCTGAGGTTATCTGAGACTGAACATCCTGGCTTATGTTGCTAACCAGAAAATCTGGAGGGTTCTGGAAATCAGCATTCTTCAGGGTGCTGAATTCATCCAAAGCTGTGCTTGAAATAGAAGGGTCGACCACTGTGCTTCCACTGTTACTTCCATCAAAATTCAGGCAACCATATATATCACTTTGGTTGGGGCTCTGTTCTGACAAATCTTTTAACCCAAATGAATTAGATAACATGTGAAGATTAGACAGGTCTTGCTGAGGTAATTGAAGAAGGTGACTTGTCTGGGACAAACATTTTGCATTAGTCAATTGGTTATTCCAAAGCTCTTCTATGGAAGGAAGTTCAGTAGCAATTGTTCCAGAGAGAACAGCAGGACGATCATGCTTCCTGAGCAAAGATGACGATCCAGGAGACCTACGAAATCCTGCAAGAGATTGACATGAAGGATATAGGTTCCACTCGTTGTCCTCCAGGTAGCTGAACAAACCATTAGCATTTGAATATTCTACTTGGGATACATCACACTGCTGAGATTGTAGAAGATGTGTGTCTAACTGTCCCTGCATGATCCTTGGACTAGTTTGCACAGGCAATGGATTATTGTTTTGGTTCGGAAACGAACTATCTCCAACAAGATTAGGCATATTTGTAGGCCTGACAACCAAACCATCATCATTGCAATACCCTATCGATGGACACTGGCTTACTGGATCTGATTGTGATAGAGGTTCTAACTTGGTAACTTGAGCATTTGTTGCCGGGGGCATTTGATTCCCAATTTTATCAAGAGATTCTGGTAGAATTGGTTGTGATGAGCTGTTGTCCAGCTTTGAGTTGTTGGCTTGGTCAAGATGGCTTGGTGTATGAGTTTCACTTCTTGAAGTTGCACACTCTGGATAGCTATTCTCAGCTTTTTGCTTAAGTGTTTGCATTGCTTTCTGGGCCTCTTGCACTGAAGCAAGCTTAGCATTAGACTCAAGTGTAGAAGAAGCAATACTGGCAAGATGTTCAACACCATCAGGTCTTATCAACATCTTCATTAGCTGTTCAGACCAGATATTTGAAACTGAAGGACATAGAAGCTCTCCATTAACATTTCCTGGAACTCGAATGAAAGGTTTGTTTACCAAATTTCCATATTCAGATTGTGCTCCTGAGAAAGAAACGTATTTATATTTCATGGCTATTTTGCAAAGAATTGCTGCAGAATAGATAACAAGAATGAACTTACCAAAAAATGTTGACTGGAAAGGGCGTTTAAGACCAGCAGTCAGAGAAGGAAAAATGAAAAGACTTTCAGGGGTCTCAATTTCCCATGGATTAACTCTGTTTTGTTTATCACCACAGCCGGGCTCATCCCATTCCACCTGTGTACATTCGCCATGAAGCATGATCATCAAACAAAAAGAAAAATGAAAGAGGGAAATGGCAATCAATTCAACAGTACCCGCTAGAGCTAAATATCATTTACCTGAAGACTTCTCCACTTGGAACCAGGCCACCTCAGTGGATCTAAGTCACTTATCCCAACTATTGTTCCCATGTACCTGCCAGCCCGAGTTTTAAGGAAAAAGAATTGTCAAAAGGATAAACAAAATAAAGGAATTACTTGTTTGCAACCTATAATACAACAGACCTGCGCTTGCTTGATTCCTCTGTTTCAAACATCATACCAAACCTCATACCAACTGAGAGCTGTGTGCCATATACAGACTTACGATATTTTGCCAAAGGAATAACAAATTCCGAAGGGCATGCCCTATAGAAGCATTTTGGAAAACACTAAGTCAATAGAAAGTCATCGATCAATGAAAATCTTAGACACTGAGAGACTATAATTCAAGGTACCGAGGATTGTAGAATATTGTAAATGAACTTCTGTTTGCAGCGGCATGAGCTGCAGCAGCAAGAACACCTATATGCATGCTATCAGCAGAGAGAACAGATGATGGCAAAGCAGCTTGCTGGCGGTTAGCACGCCTCACTCCAAGCAAGAGCTGTGACTTCTCATCCCTACCAGAAATTGGGAAATATTAAGAATACATGCATATACAAAGAACACAGTCGCACACACGTTACAAAACATCAAAGTTGTTTGCATATGCAAGTTGCAAGGAGAGAATGTCAATTTACCGTATAAAAAGAACCGAATCACCTGCTCTGAGGCGCTTACTGCCAACAAACATGCTCCAGCCAGTAGTGAGAAGGTGCCGCTTCGGCTGCCCTAAATTTGAGTACAAATAAAAAGCAATCCTAAGAGAAACATCTCAAGATGAAAAAGGAGAATATAACATAAGAATTAGTGAATATTACATCCAAGTGATTGTTCCTAAACTCAACAAATAAAATCCAAAAGAACTCAGAAAAACATATGTAAGGTATCTTTGACCATAGAAAAGTATAATGCTAACCTAAAAGGGGACAAAGAAGAGAATGTCATAACAAATAAAAATAAAACCACACAGATGACATGAAGGAGAACATTGGTTGTCATTAGCAGCTAGCAATAACAAATATTATGCCAGGACAAATAACTTGACATGAGAATTTTAAGTTAGAAAAAAAAAAATGTTCAAAGAGCACTCACCTCGATATATATGACGAAATGTCCAGGTATTATCATGCAGATCACGAACAACAAGCTCTTGAGTTGGAGGTTGCATTGAGTAATCCTACAATGTAATATAAGTGAAAATAAAGATACTAAAAAGCTATAGCAAAGACATTTAATGCATGGAGCCTTACCAACTGTGGGAAGAGCTTCTCTGCTGCCCGTCGAGGAACTGAGAAGCCACCATGAGTGCTAGTATCACTTGCAGTCAAAGTCTTGCAAAAGAATTCGGTCGGATGTCTGCTAGGCTTTAATCCAAAGTCTGGCATGGGGAAAATATCTTTTTCCTGAGAGTAGAGTGATTTTGTCAGCAGGAAATTGATTGATCATAAAAGTGTTAAGCAGACTGTTGATGCAATGTGAATTCCGTTAGCTGCTAGTATATTTACATGTAAAATCAAATTGTAAGAATCTGAGCTTACTGTGTTCACAGGTTGAAGGCTCATTTGGGCATATATCTCATCAGTCTCTTTATCTGCCTATTAACACAAAATAAAATAACATAAAATAAAATAATCCAGGAAAGTATTAACTACTGACACTTTAGTAATTAATTCATAAAAATATTCCTCAAGAGCACATACATGTAGGGTAACATTGTGAACTTGACACAACAGTTGAGAAGGGAGATTAGGATAGTTTGGGATCTGTGAGGTTGCTGTTCTGTTAGTGGAAACTGCCACCTGTTTCAAAAAATTTGAGGATCCCATAAATTCATAAATACTATTGTAAATGGCATGTAAATTACTGAAAGACCACAAATAGTTGCAATTCATAGTGTTCTACTATGAATCTAAATTGTAAATGATGAAACAGCCATTAAAATATGCAGAATAGAAGGTATATAGAATTTCATGATTCACTTATATACACCCCCTATTCCCTTTAGTTCTGAACAATAAGGATCAAGCAACTACAGGCTAAACTATATTAGCAGTATACTTAATCAAAGACAAGAAATCCACCAAAGGTATCTACACAAACTATAGTTCAAATGAATCCAAGATGATGCAGCATAAAACAATTTTCGCTTTAAACATCAAGAGGTCTCATGAGATACTGACTGCAAAGATCTCAAAAGTATAAAAAGAATTGAATCGGCCAGGAAAGCTTGAAAATTTCGTCAATATCAATTCTATAGTTTATACACAGATATCTGTTGGTTACCGTCCATTACTATTCTCACTGGCTGGCTCACACAACCAGTGATTGATTTCAATGATTTTATAGGTTTACAGGTTCATTATTCTAACAACTTTCCTCCAACAACCAGAGAACAAGGTAATTCCACGTTAATTTTAGGCATTCTTTTTGAGTTCTTAAAGAAAACCAAATTGTTTTCAAATTCAAAAACATTTTCTCAATGCAAATAGATGGGCAACTGCTTTTTTTTTTCAGGGCAACTTGGCACAAGTTGATACAGAGAAAAACATACAAACCTGCTCGCTATGTCCCTGTGGGAAATAATACACAAGGCTTCCGACCTGAGGCAGAGTCACTAGTGGTCCAGCACATGCATGCCACAGCTCGGAATTTATTGGTTTTCTGATTGCTGTGGTAATTCAGGGAGTGAAACAAGCAAAATAATGCAATTAGAAAATTCTAAGAAATACATGTATGTAATAGGAGAATCCCCAACAGTCTTGGAGTACTTGCTTTGTCTTAATTCAACAGTTATCTCAACTAATACTCCATTACTGATAATATCTTATGAGATGAATCCATTGAATAAGAATATCAAGCAAATTAACTAACCAGAATGGTCCTGCATTTCTTTCAACAGCTTCATCTCCTCGAGTAAACTCTGAGCTCCTGCAACCAACCCACCTGGTTTGATCTTCTCTTCATCACTGGCCATACCGGTCTTTTCTGTTTGTTCTATTTCAAACCCGAAAGCAAACAGAAAGAACCCATCTCTCGGTCAACAATCCCAGCTATCTATCAAGTAATATACTTCCAGCAATAAACCATGCAGCAATGAGCCTCTCAAAAATTCTTATCTTCTTGCCATTCCAAGATGAAACAATCTAAAAGAACGGCCAAAAATAACCATAAACCCACCTCAAAGATCACATAATTCCTCGAGGAAATGAGAAATAGCCAATGACAAACTTCAAGTATCTTGCAGAATGCACCACCGAAGCGATATCAATAAATCAACATATTCCTGGAGAAACAGAGAAATAAGCCAAAGACAGAATGACCCAGAGAGAATCTAGTAATAATGAGAGAAAACAATCCAATTGGACAGAGAGAGCATGCCCAAATAATCCAAAACCAAAGAACAAACCCTGCAAAAAGGTCCTGAAATCTAAGTGGGGCTTCCTTCACTCCTCTATCAATAACCCATCAGAGCGAAAAGAAAAATTAGTTTAAGAAAGGAAAAGAAAAAACCGAAAAAGAACGGGAGGGGGCCTGAAGGGCGGGTCAGTTTTGCATCAAAGCACGCGTACCGAAGCATGAGTAGTAGTGAGTGGTCGGATTATCAAGTGTTTTTCGCTTTCCTTTTGTGTTCTTTTACCAATCTTCAAAAGAAACCGACCTTTCGATGAAAGTGATCATCATTCTGATTCCTCTCTTCTAAGCTTTGAAACAACAGAGTCCCGCTTTGTCTTTCCTTTTCCTTTCCTTTTTGTCTTTCTCATTCCACACTATACACAAACCCAAAAAATAAAGTTATGAACTTCTTTCCTTAAAACACACTCTGCTCAACCTTCACCAAAATCCCATTTCTTTTCTACCCTTAAGCATTCAGATTTTCTCATTTTCTTGCTAGTACAGTGTCGATTACAATCGTAAGTGTGTGCATGCTCTTAGCCAGAGTCCACTTTTTTGTACCCTATCTCTGCAGATGATTGATTCCCTGGCAGCTTTTGGCATCTGATGAATAAACTAGCTGATTTTTTTTTTCCCCACTTTCTTTCAAAAAGAAAATACTGCTCACGAATTAAAAATGGGAAAGTTTGCAGAGGAAGGCTATACCCACACGAAATCTACATGTCAGAAATTAAAAAAACAAAAAAAAAAAATCAACAGCACCGTTTCTTACGTAAACATCCTGTTCTAGTAGTACTAAAGAAATCCTTGGAATTTCCATTTTCTTTACAGTTTCGAAAATAAAGAAATGGAGGGATGTGGGAGGCTAGGGAGAAGAAGACAAATGGAGTGCACATTTTAGCACGTGTATTACGAGGAAATGCTCTTGATGATCGTCGTTGTTCGCAAGTAGAAAATGGGTTTTTCGCTCGGGAATCAAGATTCACAGTTCTGCGCTGAGACTTCCTTTTTACTACTACTAGCTTTTTTTGGGATGAATTTTCTATGAAAATTTTCTTCGCGGGATCGGACCTTCGCTTTCTTGGGCTTTGCTTTTTGCTGAGCTTTCGCGTCCGATAATTTGACCGTTCGGTCACGCGTGCGGTTCACGACAAATTTATTGGACGGCGCACGTTAGTCACTCTTGCCACGTTTCATCGGATTGCAGTCCTGAGGGCTTCGAGCCTTCAAGGGCCTAGGTCCAAAAGCTCTACTGTTTCAATATTTCTGCACTGGAATCGAATTCTATAATGAATTGGAAAATTCCTTTAACCACAATTTCCGATCTGATATACATCAATTAAAATATATATATATATATTATACACATTTTTAAAATAGTATTTTTATAAATATATTTTATTAATTCAATTTAAAGGGATTTAATTTTTTTAGTACATTTAAGATTTTTTATCGTCATAACGAAAAGGGTACGAGCATTTGATGCTTATTTTTTAAAATATTAATTATAAATTAAAATTTATATGTATTTAAGCTTTTAGTATATTTTCAGATTTTTTATGAGTGCAACAAAGAATGTAACAAATAAATATGTATTAAAAAATCTTAAAATTATGGATTGGAGCATGTACCTCTTTTTTTTTTTAACTAACATATTTTAAAAACTATAAGTTTTAAAATATTTGATTTTTTATGATATGCATATATCTTTTATTGATATAACAAGAAATATAATGTAAATTTGTATAAAAAATTTTAAAAATCTTCAAGATAGAGTTTGACGTCCACCATGAAATCCTATGTGGTCATATGGATCTATGTTTTAAAAACCAAACAAGACATTGAAGCAGAAAATTTTAGTAGTTTACGTTTAATAATCTAATCATATCTGAATAACAATTAAATTATAATTAAACCATTGATATTATAATACAAAATAAAAAAATATGTATTATAAACAAATTTTTATTAATAATTTAAAGATATAATAATTTTATAATATAATAATATTCAAATCAATTTTATAGTTATGATATTAACAGTTTTTTATGATTAATAATAAAAAAATTGTATTTTATAATGATTTAAACTTGATAATTTTTTAAAGTAAGTAAAACTTGAATATTATAAGGTATTTTATTTATTTATTAATATTTAATTATTATGTGTATTTTGAGTATTTTTTTCATTTTATAATAAACTATATGAGTAGATTTATATTTGATTGAAGAATGATTTGATATTAAAAATTTTGTATTTTTAACTTGGATTAATTTGACCTCAATTTGTATTTTTTTGAAAAATCAATCAGCTCAGCTTCGCATCATCTGGTTCATTTTGGTTTTCCATTTAAAGAACTATTTTTATGAGGGGAAAAAAAAAAGAAGGCCTAATACCTTATTTCAAACTGGTTTGATAACCAATTCATGGTCTGATCGGTTAGTTCTGACCCGATCAACCCGATCTGAAAAACAATGATATGAACCAATTCAAATTACTCTATTCATCTAAGATTGAATATTTTTATTTATATATTTTGAATTGCTTAAAATTGAATAATCCATTTTTCTAAAATAGTTAAAAATTACATTTCAATATTTCAATTCAATTCATTCAAACTTATTTTTCTTATAATTTTCCCTTGAGACATTAAATACCAAGAAGAATGAAGTATATATATATATATATATATATATATATATATATTCCTATATGTAAAGATTGTCTTCTGCAAACTTCTTGCACACATTATTAGTCACAGACATGCAGCATTTAAACAAAATCATAAGTATACTATAATTAAATATAGGACAATTTCATAAAAGTGTCATTTTAAATTTGTCACAGTTAACAATAAAAAAAAAAATAGTCCAAGTATAATATATATTTTTTGGATAGTTCTACACCCCTGCAAAAAGCGCTTTGTACAAAACAAACGTATGGATTGTCTGTATTAAACTTATGCGATTCTTTAACAACAGATGGGTAGATAGATAGAGATGGGAAGGACAATCATGTAAAAGAACATTTCAAAATGAGTTTATTCCCCTAGAACGGAGTACTTATAATCTTTTCATTTTGGATTTGTAGGCAGATGTATAGGTGAATATTTAATAGATTATATGATTAATTCTATACCATATTTTTCTTATTTGACCTAAAATGTCATTAACACGCCCTTGTTTTTTGAGAGGGATTTTGTGTCTTGATAAGTTTTGGAAAAAACAAAAAAGATTTATAGCAACAATAAGTGATATTTATAGCTGAATCTACTCTCCCTTGAACGATTTAAATAATCATTAATAAACTCTTTATTACACAATGTACAATAACAGTACTAGATTTTGACCACTATGCTATGCATAAGTATCCTTGGATTTTCATTTAATACTTCATCATCCGATCGTTTTAAACTTTTAATTTTGTTTTATAATATTGATCGCTTTACATAATTTAATGAGTATTTGTTACCTTTTCAATTTTATTCCTTAACATATTTCTTACAATAATCTTTTGGATAGTTTGATTGAGATTTTGTTTTTATTTGGTATTTTGACAGAATAAACGTATTACTTTTTATATTATTAATAAATATGAAAATAAAAGTTAAAAAGACCTATAACTTAGTCCCAATGGAGTAAGATTTATATCATTTTCTAAACAAATAAAGGGAACCGATGGGTTGGCTTGGTAGGCTTTGGAATATATAAACAGAGCCAGACCAATAATCATGTGCTATAAGGGGTTGAATTTTTTTTACTAATTAATATCTATTGTTTTATGAAGTAAAAGTATTAGTTTTCTATTTTTGTTTGTTTTGGATTATTTATTATATTTCTTAATAAAAATAACACTTTTAATAATAATAATTTGTAAGTCAATAAACTAATATTTTGCATCTATATAAATTAATAGTATTTTTAATGATGACGAATTAATATTAATGTTCTCATTAAAAAAAAGGGTAATGCTATTTGGCCAAAATTTGTTGTCCAAAATTTGACCAAAATCAGTTATAATGTCATAAATGTCTTTTATAGTGAATCGGTTTCAAGAAAAAATTTGTTACGTTTTAATCTTTTCACCCTATCAAAATATCTAAAATACCCTTATTTGATCATTTTGATAGCATATATTTTGACCAAAAGGCTTTTTTCTTAAAACAAAAAAAACCCTTCATTTAGTGTCATGCCATGGGCCAGTTACACATATAAATAAGGTTTGATAATTTAAAAACTACATTTATTTATTTAAAATACCTAAAAAAAGGAGGGGTGAGGGGAGCTTTTAATCAAATTACTCCCTAGGCATTTAAGGTAAGAAAAAATTACTGGGGATGGTGCCAACAAAAGGTAAAAAATACCAAGCAATTTTATTAATAGGGCTTATATTTTAAAATTGAAAATCTTACTATCTTAAAAAGAAAAAGGACGGAATAATCTATTCAGAACATATGCATTCGGTGGACTTCCACATATAAGAATATAGTAGCAGTAATCATATAATTAAGAACATTCTATATTTAGGGCAGTTTGGCACGAAAGGCGGATATGGCACGTGATAATAAGGTGGGAGTGGGACCACAGAGAATCACGCATGCACCTTTTGTGGAACCACGACTTGATCCAACAGTTCCGAAATGGACTGGAGCTCCATAACCCTAGTAATTAATTACTCTTAACTTAAAAGGATCCTAGTATTCTAGCTAGACCACTCCTCTCCTATAGTAGTCTCTAGGCTCTCTACAGCACAGTGTTCAATACCTCTGGAACTTAAACTCGCCGCAATCCCAGCACATTATTCCTCAATTCCCTACTCTCCATGCTAACTACAATTTGTTTATTTTTTTTATTTCTAAAATTCCCAACACCTCTCATCTCTTTCCACGTGTCGACCATGCACCACACAGTTTAGTCATAGAATGTTGTATATATATATATATCGCCCGTATAAAAATATTTATAAATATATATGGAGTTCAATATAGAAAATTATTATTGAATTTTTATTTGAGATTTATATTCTTTTTATTTTATTTATTAGAGTGTCTCTTAAAAAATTATAGTCATATGGTTAATGTATATTGACATATCTTTAATTATAAATCGTTTATAGTAATTTTTAAAAAAATGTCTTATGCCCATACTCATTCAGATCACAAGTATTCCTGTGATTTTATTAAAACAAAAGCCCAAGAGTACCCTTCCAGATAGATAAAGATTTCCATCAGCCAAAAATTCAAATTTACAGTTTTTTTTTTTTTAATATTTCCAACTAGAGAGTGCTATATTTAATCTTCAAAATTTTATTATGGACGGAGTCTATTAGATCTTGTGGCATACATTATATATTTTTTCATAAAAGTATTGATATTTTTTAAAAAAATAAATAATAATCTTTAATTTATATAAATCACAAAATTCATGTAAAAAATCATATATGAAGACTTGAATCCAGTCTATATCAAAATTTTATTTAATTTTCAGCTTTGTTTCAACATAGAAGAGTTTTTTTTTTTCTTTTTTTCAGTTTTTCAATCCTGAGATGCCGTTACTAGTTTTGCAAGGAAATATCCGTATGGGGGGTCCACTTCCCATGGTCCACGGTACCCATGCATTTTTTTCATGCGTTTTCGTTATGATTTTATCGTTAGAAGTATGAAGAAAAAAAAATGGATGCTATAAAAATTTCCCACTGTGCCCGCCTTCACCGTTCTTTTATAATGTCGAAATTTCCATCACATTATATTATAGAAAAAGAAAAAAAACAAAAAAGCATGACTTATTATTAGTTGTAATTTATCCTTCATATATCTTTCAATATTGATGCAATGGGAATAGTGTAATAAAATGTGAAGAGTTCTTTTTTTTTTTTACCAATGGGAATAAATTCAATTAATAACACTCCTATATTTTGTTCAATGTAATTTTGGATTCATTTAACAAATTTTTTTATCTCACATTTAACATTGAATCAATATAATTAGTATTTATCACTAAACGTCGTTGATAATCATTATTTTGTATTGATATGTTTGAAATACCTTTTTTCCCCTTTTTTAAGCAGTAATATCCAAATCAAGTTTATGTCCACGTTTCGCCTATACGACTAGCATTCTAAATTCATCATAATTAAAATCTACAGTAAGATGAAACTCACAATTTACATTATGCATGTTTCACATCCATTATGTGCTATGCATTGTACTTTAAAAATTGGTAAATTACACATGCTATGGACGATACCTTAATGGAAAATTTTTAAAGTTAATAATATGTTTTATTGTGGTATTAAATATAATTTAAAATTAACTTTTACATTATATATCACATCATATATCTATTCTATAGTGAATATTATTTAAGTTCCAATTCATTTTCAAATTAAAATGTACTAATATGAAATAAATTAATTGAATGAGAAATATTATTGTCTTATGAATACTAATGGATCCAAATAACCATAATCAAATATGCATATGGATAATCATCATCTTTTCTATTTATTTATTTATTTTAATTTTTCATCTCTCTCTCTCTCTCTCTTTTACTTCTTGAATGTGTTAGTTGGGAGGGTGTTAATGGTAAATAGGAATTCTTAAAGAATTAAATAAAAAAGAATTTTGGAGGAAGAGAAGGAGAGAGAGAGAGAATCTCTTGAGAATAAATAGAGGAATTTGGGCAAATAGCAGTACCTTAATTTTTATTCAATATTAAGCTAAAATTGTTTTCTAGGTGTTCTATTCTATTATAAAAGAACATTAAGAATGAAAGATTTTTTTTTTTAAAAGGCTAATGTTAAAAAAAAAACTATTAAATCATTAACAATAATTTATAATAAAAAAAGAAAAAAAATAAATTTAAATAACATATCATAAGGGACATATAGAGTTTATAAATAACTCCAAAACTAGACCAACTGAAGGATGTTGAAACTTGTAAGTGCTAACAATCGTTAGGGATGTAGGTTCAAATTCTACTGAATTTGAACTTATGTGACAATCTTTCCTCTCTAGACTTTGGCCAACTATTTCATATATATCCCATGAATTAAAATATAAAAAAAAAATCCTTTTTCCCCCCTAAACTTTACACTATTTATCAAAATTCTTGGATTAGATAAACTAAATCCTTTTCATTGGGGTTTCATATTTTATAATACACCAATGAAAAACTTACAGGTATCCTAGCTAAAATATCATGTATATTTGGAGTTTTGTTTATAAAATATATTTTAAAAAATAATTAAAAGACATGTGTTAAATTTTTATTAGTATACTAGATATTATTACACAAAAAATGTAATGATTGAAGTATTTTAAGAAAATAAAACTTACATAAGAACTAGTTTTCATTCCTTATAGACACAATTGTTAGAGTATTCATAAACTCATATTTTGGTACTAAAAAGTGATAAATTCATAAGTATTTATTTATTTATTTTAGTTTTATTGGAACACAAATTAATTTTTTCTTGACTAATATGAATATCACTCCAATCATAAGGAAGGCTCATATATCAATAGAACAACCTTAGAAATGACAATTCCAAAGCAATCCATGGTTCACATATGTATATTAAAAAAGAAATATAAGTGCCCGAACTACCATATTCAAAATTTATTCAAACTAAATAAAATATCATCAAAATTTGCTTAACTCGATGATAAATGAAATGATATCATTCATGATAAAAAAGTTTTTAATTCAAGGCACGACGAGGGAAAATGAGAAATCACTATTGATCCTCGAAAGTGAGTTTGGGGTTAAATATAACAAAAATAAATAAACATCAATTAAAACTTCTGATAAAATTAGTTATAATAGTTGTCAATAATTGATCTAAAAGATATTTTAAATTTTAAAAATTAATTTAATTCGGATAAGCAACACAACTCAAATATAAAAAAGTTCAAGAAAGAAAGAAAGCATCCCAAGCAAAGAACGGTGCAAGTCATTTACCTGTCCCTCACGCCAAGGCAAAGTCAGAACTAAGAAAAATTCTTTATATAGACACCAATTATGAACAAAAATTTATAGTTCTGGGAAATTAGAGATAAGGTTCGAAGATCATCATTATTATTGTATGTTATCACTTCAGCTTTTTTTTTTTTTCTAATGTATTGAGGGGCTACTAATTTATCTATTTATTAGTATTTTTTTCCCCCTTTTCTTCATCCCTTCTTAAATTGCTTATGTTAAAAAAACTCATATATTTCTTAATTAGTCATAGGTAAACTAGTTTAATTAATGTTCGAAATTAAATAAATTGTTTGTGAAATTCTGAAATGAAAGTATAATTTTTTGGAAAAAAAAATTGTTTAGTTTGAGATATTTAAAAATTTAAATTTAAATATTTACATTAATCTTGAGGGGAAAAGTATTGTACATTTTTCAAAGTTTCAAATTTTCTAATATAAAGTACTCCCTTTGTCAAAAATTAGTCATCATTTAAGATTGCTTCATTAATATTAATCAAATATTAATTTTAATCATTTTGAATTATTTTACCTCTCAAAGTCACAAACAAATTAGATTAATGAAATATAAAAAAGAAAATTCAAGTTAATTTTTTACATTGATATTTATAAACAATAACTAATTTGAAACAAATAACTCATTTATTAAAAAACAATTAATTTGAGACAGAGGGAGAGGGAGTACAATAGAAGAACATACTGAACAATTTCGATATTCAAATTTTTTTATTAATGATCCAAACGTCTCGTAATCTTATCCTTTTTGGGGTAAGAGTATTACCTTACTTTGATGCTAATCTTTTATGGAAAGGAGAGTAGCGGTGGTTTCTGTTGTGTTCTTGAACTTGAAGCTCTTTCCACGTTGAATGGAAATTGTCAAGGTTTGGTGGCCAATCCTGCAGATTCTTTTACTATTATTTCTGTTTTTCCATTCAAAGATGGGTATGAAAAAAGGAACACATGACTTCTGCTATAAGAACAATTACATGAAAAGAAAATTTGGACTAATAACCGCATTCTTTTTTTGGGAGGCTAAGCCTTTTGTAGATGTTATATTCTACTATATGATGTACATCAAAACATGGCAATCCCTTGCCATTTTTGGAAAATACATTTGGTCGTCATGTGAAAGGCCAGTTTCCTCCTCAAGTGGTAGAAATTAGTAATGTTTTATGCTATTATTTGATTTTTGGAAAATTTTCAGAAACTTACACACATATGATGGAAAGCAATATATTACCCTAATTAAAAGGTACCGCCGGATTTGATATGTATTCATCGAACCCACATGCTAATGTCACTTTCTTTTCCTTCGGAGAATCGGAATAGTAGTATTATTACTTCGCGTGAAATTAAAATTATACATATTTTTATTTTAAAATGTTTATAATAATAAATTTTAATATAAACGAAAACGTTATAGTGGATATAGTTATTGAAGACTTCAAGTCATAGTAGATAAACGATATTAAAAATTTAAATAAAGACTTAATTCTTTTTTGTAAAATAAAAACTATAAAAAAATTACATTCGGTTTTTAAAATTTCATCAAGTAACTTGTAAGGTTTATCTTATTTTTTTTTATGGTTTTAGTTTATAAAATATATTAAAAATTTATAGTTTATTTTTCTATCTAAATTTTAATAATTGCAAACTATAATTTGAATAATTATATCCATTGTAGCATTTCCATTAATATGAATGTCTTAAGAATTTGTTCTAAATCTTATGAGAAACTCTTCATGTTATATCTCTTAATATATACCAATATTCCCCTAAACCTTTACATATTATGATACGTTAAATCAAATGATATTTTTGTTCTAATTCCAGCTTGGCAGTTTCCAACGTCTGTCTGTCCGGGGTTGAACCCTCTGAAAGACAGTTACAAGAGGAGCGGAAGTAAAAAATTTACCAAATATTTTAGTATCGAATACTTTAAAAAGAGGGAAAAAAAGAAAAAACTTATTATTAGTGGATTATGACCTAAAATTATTCGAAGTGTCGCCAAATTTTGTGAACACATCACCCATCGGTGGAACTGTACTGCATTATCATGCTACGATTTGTGTGGGAAGAGTGGTCCAAAACATCTAGAAGTATTCGAGTGGGATCAAGAAAAAACTTGCAAAAGTTAAGATAAGGCTCATCACTACAATTTCCTGCGAAATTTTTTTTTCTCTTTATTGAAAAGCTTGTCACTATGGGAAAAAAAAAATCCATTATCTTTACTCTTCAGACAAATCAAATCTATTATCTTTAGTCTCTCCAGCAATATTTTAGTGGATGAAATGATAAATATAAAAACTATAGATACTAAATTGAATTTCACTTAACACCTTTATCGATTAGATCCCTTATCCATAAAAGTATAGTGAGATCAAAATATAACTATTTTAAATTAATTGTTTTATATACATGTCAATATTTTTTAAGTATTATTTATAGATAAAAGGAGTATTTTTTATAAATAGAAATAAATAATTTAGAATATTTATGTCGGTCAATGTTAAAAAAAAAAAAAAAAAAGAAACATCTATTAAAGAACCACCCCCACAATGGTGTGCTATTCAGTCTATAGCCAAAAAGTAGAAGATAAAAAGAAAAAGAAAAAGGTGAAGATATATAGCTGGAGAGTCATATCAAGGAATATCTCAACCCATCAATATTATGCCTTTTTTAGTTTTAGTCTCATCATTCACGTTTTGGTCAATCTTGAATGCATGAATGGTATGATTGTAGTCTATGATCACTTCCTCAATTATTGATACCATATATAAGAATTCTCACCAATTAAATTAAATATAAAAGAATGAGATAAATTAATATATTGCCCTTTAATTTGCACAAATTCAAATCTAATTGAGTCGAAATCTTTCCAAAACATAATAACCAAACAATTTCAACCCTACTTATGTCGTATAAAGAAAATGATGATGTGCATATAAAAAAATTAGAAGTGTTATTATTTATCTATTTGTGGATTTCAAGCAAAATATATTTTTTGAAATATTTTTATAATATGGCTCAATGTTAACAATAAAATTCACTTATGGAGTGTGAATTCAAGACTACATTAGATTTTTTTTTTTTCATTAAAAAAGGGAAAAAATTGAAAGTTTTACAAAAAAGTGAAAAAAAGAAAGTTGAAGGATATAGTATGATTATCGTCTTGATACTTTTGGTGTAAACTTAATTACTGTCAAACGCAAGAATTGACTTGCTACATATCAAGATTAAAGGATAAATTCTCTATGAATCTTATTTGAATATATATCGATTTATAAATTTTTAGGTGATCTTAGATCGGGAGCTTTGTGGGGGTGGGGTTCGCGGTTTAAGAAAAGCCAAAGGTTACGGCACACTTCCTTAGAGATGATATGATGAGGGAAAAGGAGAAGTGGTTTTCTCCTAAGGGACCAAATAAAAGCCAAACGGATCACACCCGGGTCTGCTTGAGCTTTTCATTGGAAAAGTATGGTGGGTGTCATCAGCTACTACACTAATTATTGTAATTATTTTCCAATTTCTAAACGGTGGCTTTTACCCTCCCCTCTCCTATATCTCCACTCCTCACAAGTACAAGTTGGCCGATTAATGATGGGTTCAGGCAATCAGTTTCCGATTCCACTTCCAAGCCCCGGTTCTCACAGGTAGTCAACATAGGTCAAAGATAGTGAGATCCAACTTATAACCCGTTTACAATTCCACTTTCAAGGTCTTCGGGTAATCAAACATTTCACAAGCCAATCTTATAGTTAATTTTATGGTTATTATTATTAAAATAATTTCAAAATATTTTTTAAAAGCGATATTCGATTCCACAATATCTAATATATAAACTATATTTTCAAATCACTTTATCATATCGTTAGATATCCAAAAGTTAAAATATATATTATAAAATAAATATTTATTTATTATTGCTCATTTAATTTATATTTTTTAAATTATTTTCTATAATTGAAAAGTAATTTATCTAAGATTTAATACATAAATTCCCCTTTTTAATATATTTTCTTATTTAAATACTTTTCTATGGATTTTATTATTTTAAAAACATAACTATTTATTATTATTTTAAACTTTGTATACATGAGACAGGGATTTGTCATTAATGATAATTTATGCAATGGCATGAACTTTTCCACAAGAAAATGAGTGGTCAAAATGGGGTCGTATGAGCTTTGTGAAACAATCTCATGATTAAGATTATGATTATGGTCATAATTTATAACTGCAATTTATTGGGTAAAAAAATAATATAGATTTATTTATTAATTGGCGGTGTGGTACATTATAGACAAATGGAGAAGAGGGGTCCACACCACCACCTAAAAAATTTAACAACAAATTAAAAAAAAAAGAAAAAAGAAAAGGAAAAAAGGGGGACTGGGGTTGGGATTGGGCGTGCTTGGAAGGGAACACAAGAACAGTGTTGGATGTAGGGGTACAGGGAGACCAGTTTTATTGTTTCCTGTGATGGCGAGTGTGATATGTGAAGGTCCATTCTGTCTATTTCTCCTCCTTCTTCCATGGATTCGAGTTGTGGGCCTCGGATCTCTCCCCTTCCTAACTCTCTCTCTCTCTCTCTGACCCGATCTGAGAGCAAAACTTCAGTGGCAGTTATTTTATTTTATTTTATTATTTTTTTCCCAAACAACAACAACAACAACAAAAAGTAAGAAAAAAGACACTTTTCTTTTTCTTTCCTTTTACTTTTACTTTCCAATCTTTGAGTTTTCTCCTTCAACTGAAATTTGTGATTTGTCATTTCATTTTCTTAGTTGATAATCTGTCATACTTTCAAAATTATCATTTGGATGGTTGGTTAGGGGGTTTTAGTAAAGAGACTAATTTTGCTGAAAAAATAATAATGAAATTATTCTATTTCAATTTGAAATATGATTGATCGATATAGTTCATTTGATAAAGTGATATCATATATAATTAAAGAGTAATCAGCTTGTCATGTCTTATTAATCTAATATTAAATAATAATATTTGAGATTGAAAGACAAACTTTGATATAGATCTAATTTATATTTCTATAGGTAGATCTTATGATCAAAATTGAATCAAAATATTAAAAAAAATCTAACAAGATATATGTACTTATATTTATTTTAATATTTACATGGGGATATAGATGTAGTTCATCATAGACTTTACCATACGTAAATCACTTAGAAGGAACGTAATTTAATAGCATGGGAGATTTCAAAGTACATTTGAAGAGGAATAAATGTAAATAATGTTTCAATCTGGGCCAAGCCCAACAACAGCCTAAAGATTTCATGGAGCCTGCGATTAGTTTGTGCCCAAAATGAGCAGACCTTGAATTGGAGCCCGAAAATCTGCGGATCGGTTCACTGACCTGGCTGCTGCAGTGGCAGACCAGTTAGAAAATTCGTTTGGCACCGAAAGTCCCTAACAAGTGTAGGGTTTTTCTAGGGTTTTGCTATTGCTGGGGGGAAACTAAATCGCATCGGCAGTTAAATTTTGAAGCCAAAACAATGGAGGGATTGATGGTTGCTGATGCCAAATTAGTGGTGTACATGCACCCGTCGAGAGCAAGAAGGACAAAAGATGCTATTCTTCATCAACTCAGTTCTATGCTTTTCAAGTAGGCTTTCTTTTGTAAGGAACTAATCTGAATGACGAATATCTTAAGAATTGTTACCGTTGTTTAGAGAACTATCAAAAGTTAATGGGGCTTTATTATTACTACGAGCATTTAACAGAAAATTTCTTCTTATTACAGGTTTAGTGAAACGTTTGATGGTGTTGTATTGGCATATGACCCAAAAAATCCTAGTGATTTGGCAAGAATTTTGCCGGGAATACATCCTTATTTTGGTGTGAGAATAGAGGCAAAGTTATTGCTTTTTCATCCGAAGCCCAATATGCTTTTAGGTAGTCCTAGTGCATTGCTCTGCATAATGTGCACTATCATGCAAGCACTTCCATGTATAAGTTAAGCTACTAGGTTGTTTTTTTAGGAGTTCAAATCTCATTAAATCAACTGCAATCTTCTCATATGAAGAAAGGCCTAGAAAATAACATTGTTAAATGTATAGTGAGTTGATGCACTTGCAGAAGTGTTACATTTTTCAAGAAATTTCTCATTAAAATTTGTTTCTTTTCCGAAATCCTTCTCTAGCATCCCCCTCCCGCCAGCATTTTTGTATGTTCATACAGCATCTCATACCTTTATTATGTTGCAGAATTTTTTCCTTGTAATCTTCTTCATGATTTGTTTGCATGGTTCTTCTTTCAGAAGGTGAGGTAGTTAAACTCAGCCAACACTCCATCCATGTTATTGTCCTTGGTTTTTCTTCTGCTGTTATTTTGGAGGAAGACATCCGTGAAGAATTTAAGTATAAAATTGTAAGCAGTATGGATTTTGGTAGTTCTTGAATTTTTGTCTTTACTTTTATATTTTGCCTTTGGATGTTGAGGGGTGGGAATATCTATGCTTCCAGTGGTGAAGCTTTAACTCAACTCTTCTGGTCAGAAACATGGGAAGGAAGCCTTTGTCAGCAGTTCTAACAAAAAACACAGAGTCGAGGTTGGAACTATTGTACGCTTCTCTGTTAAGAGGTAAATAAGCAGTCTTCTCATTTTTCATTCTTTTTTCAAATTCTTTTCTTGACCATGTTTTTCATGGCTGCAAATTCATGATATTTTTCAGTACCTGGTATTTGGTAATGAGATTGTCTTTCTATGAGTATCTATTTCTCCTTTTTGATAAATAATTGAATTTCGTCTATCTTGGAGCACTAAGTGGCAAAGAAACTAGCATTATTTTCTTTTCCAATACATCGACTATGACCTCTGGCTAGAAACTTCCTCATCTATTGAAAGGGTTATTGTCAACCCTATTAAAAAGGAATTGGGGTTATTTGGATAGAGTTTTCCCTAGGCTATTTAAACACACATGCAAACATTTTAATTTCTGGGAAACTTGGATATGAGTGCATGAAGGGATTGTCAGATGGTGTACTCTTTCTTTGTCGAGGCTGTCATAATATAAACTTAGTCTTGACCATTTGCTCATTATTTTTAAGTATTTGAAATCCAGAATATGAGGGGCTTTTTCTCAAAAATACTTCATATAAACATATTTTGTCTGTAGAAATACCTGAACAATTACTTCTATAGATTGTAGCTTCAGAACTCTTTGCTGTATGCTTTAATTCCTTTTAAATTCGTCATGCTTTTTGCTGCCATAATTATCTCCAATCTGAATGAATTTAATTGTCTAATGCATTTCATTTGGATTTTATTTTTGAACTGGAAAATTACTTGTTTATATATCTGCTAATCTTCAATGGATGCCTTTGCAATTCCATTCCTGATTGCTTTATAACATAGGAAAAAAATGTTTATGAGGGAATAGTTAAATGACTGAATTTGGTTACAAACACTTGTAGTTTTGATGAGGAGATACTTCACATTTCTGGATCGTTGGTTCCTACTCATACAGGATGTGTTCGATGGTTAGAAAGGAATTTAGAGGAATGGTCACAATATGACAGGTTATTTCTTGAACTTGAAATAAATTAGACAAGAAAGAAGTGTTTTAATAGAATGAACATTTGGTCTTTTTGGTTTCCATATTATAGTCTTTTCGTTTATGAAAACAAAAACTGCAGTACCATCAAAAAGCGATCTTCAGTTGAGCAAATCAGAGACAATGCAGATCATGACAAGCATACGATGGATGAAACAGTACCCATGGTTGCTGCTACTCCTGATAAGAAGTCAAAGAGAAGGAAAACGGGGGAAAAATGAAACTCACTCCCGGAGTGCATGTGCATGCACTTACAAAGCTCTGTACTTCAAAGGTGAAAATTCATTTTGTTACCATCTGCAGTGCTACACATTCATGCCAGTTGAATCCACCATTCTTTCACATTTTTCCTTGTTTGTTATTGTGTATGTTATCTCATTGTTTTTTCAGTTTGATATGTCTACCAGTTTTTTTTTCCTTATACATTCTCAGGTTAATAATTTGGTGGTTACACGTGCCATGTTATGCATTCTGTGAAGATATATAGTAACCTGTTCATATGAAGCCTATGTAACTTGAAGTCCATTATAAGGTTTTTAAAATCTTGAACCCAATTGGTTTTATATGGTCAAGTTACACAGTTGATGTGCTTCTTTGGGCCCTAAATTGTTCCGTGATATTTCTAGTAGTAAAGAAACACAAATTCATTCAAGAATATAGCTAAGCCTGCTTGAGGTCTGCTGCTGAAATTAATTCTTCTGTCTTCTTTGGTCTAATTTAACTTTTCCCTTCATCATCCTCAATGCAAAAGGAAATCCTAAGATGCAGGATGAATACAATGATTTCTCCTTGCACTGAAAGTTTGTGGCATGACTAAAAGAATTTCTACAGAAGAACAGAAAATCTGTTGCTTCCTTGACCAATAAGGACAGGATCAAAGCAACTATCAGTTTTTAATATTTTTGCAGTAGACGAAAAGGCCAAGTACCTTAACTGTCAAAGCACAAGTAACCAAATCTGACTAGCAGCACTGCAGATGCCTGTAATTGCCATGGTTATTCCTTTTGGCCAAGAAATTAATTCTTTGCAAATGGAGGCTGATTTTTCTTTGGCTTCCAAAGACGGTGATTCTTGTCTGACCAATGAATTTTCATTAACTTCTACCCCAGATTTACCACTGTATGCAATGGCTACTTAAATTATTATACTTGTGATTTGTGACTTTACCTCTTAGGTTATTGATTTTGATGTGTAGGTCGTTTCTTGACTGGATTGAAGCAAGTTAAATGATGATTTTGTTTCTTATTTGCTTTGTTTGGTTTTGAACTAGCTAGTCATTTTGTTTAAAGATCATTTGCCTCATTATCATCATAAGGGTTTAGACATTGGTGGTTTTCGTATCTTCAAATTTCCAATGTGCTGAGTGGGGAGAAAGGAGCTGTTCCACCTTGCACACAAATCTTTTCATATTAGCAAACGAAACTAAAAATGTTATTTATTTGTTTTAGGATAACATTTTATTAGATTTTAGATCCTAAATCTATGTTGTGGCAATGGCAATAGAACACTTTTAGCCCATGCGGCATGATTATTTTTTGGTTAGGCAGTCACTAATCTTAGCTGATGCTGGCTGTAGATTGATCATTGATACAATTTGCATTGTATCTTGAGGGCCCTTTCTTATTTGGCCTCTTAAGTTTTATGGAGAATAGAGCTTTACTTGCTTCTTGTTTGTTGTGCTTGTCACGCATAGCAAGGATTTTTCGTGTTAGTTAACAAAATCAAATCTTCCTACTTAGGGTGCAAGTACATTCCATTTTGCCTATGTACTTATGATTGGTATTGTAGAAAAAAATATGGGTGCCAAATAAGAATATATTGGAGGAATCACAATCGGCATTGGTTTTGGGGTCCCTTTCAGAAACACCCATATTCCATCTTGGGCCCTCTTTATAAATCCGAAGGAAAACGAAAGTTGAAAGAAAAGTAGTAATATTCTAATATCTTATTAAATTGTAATATGAACCCAGAAAGAGAGGTGGGGGAAATGGGGTTCCAGGTTGGTAAATGATGCTCCGGTTTGCATCTTCCTGCCATGTGCTGGCTGGATTTTAATAATCAGAAGAGAACAGAGAAGGTTATGACAAAAAACTACCGTGCAATCCGGAAGGCTAACATGCTTCTATAGTCTCTTTCCTTATAAGAGTATGATTTCATATCTTCCTCTCTTACCAGTTTATTATTTTTCTAGTGTTTGAATTGAGTAGAGCAGCAGTTAAGGACAGAATCTTTGTTTGGTTTACCTTTCATTTATTGTCCTGCTACTGACATCCTTCTTCTTGCTCTTGGCTAGAATAGATCTTAAAGATATCTTCACATTAATGATGGATTCTGCACAGTTTATATTGTGGAAGTTAAACTTGACTATCAAAAATTTTCTCTACAGGCTTGTTCTGCAGGAAAATGATTGGGAAGTTGGAGGAGTTTTTTACTTTTCACTCTTATGGGCTTTGTTGAAAACCAAACCAAGACACTTAGAACATCACAAACAACATCCCTGGATGGCCATGAAGAGTGGAGGAACTCTCAGAGATGACAACTTGGATCAGACTGAAGTTCTTGCAATTATTAGATCTTAAGAATCAATATGTTTGTATTGCAATTATTTTTTTCTTTTTTTTTTGTTAGTAGAAAAATATGGTGGAGAATCCAAGACAGGAAATGATTGTAGTACTTACTAAATTCATTTACAGACCATAATTGAGGTATCATTTTTTGTGATTAAAGTTCCTCAATTTGGTACATGTGATGGTCATTTGCTTCAGTAGTAAATCTTAGCATCTTCCTTCATTTGTGTTTGGATTTTGGGATAGCTAAAACTGATTCTCTCAATCATTTTCAATCATTTGCAAGGACTAAAAATAATTCGAATATGGGAAAATGATTAGAAGTTAGAACCAAAGAAACACTGCCTAATTGACTCGGTCCATCACTACTGCCTCAATAAAAGTCGTATCCCACATCATTGTGTTATATTGATTGAGATGATGCCTTGCCTAAACTTTGCTTATTGCTTACTAATATCTTCAAACAATCATCATTAACAATAATAAAGTAGCATTACCTAAGTCTCTCTTCTTTATACAATATGGAAAATTTTCCAAACCCATTGAATTCTTGTGTATAAAAATTAAAGACAACCGTGAAAAATGACATGAATCATATGATTGAATTAATGGCTTAATTTGAATGTTAAGCGTTCATTTGTCATTCCATTTAGAATGGGAAAACTCGGTTACTCTAAATAAATAATAAATTCTTATAAGATAATTATTTTTGCTTTGTTACTATATGTATTCTTTTTTTTTTTTAGCCAACAATTGCTATCTATATATGCTTAAAAAATCAAACTAAGGAGGGTTTGGTGGGATTTAAAGTTGAGACTTATAAGTTTTGTACTCACCACTCCGCCCACTAATATTCTCTATACTTTCTATATTGTGAAAGAATTATGTATGAGTAAATATATGCTACAAAGAATCTTTATGGTCAATAGAATTATTATTATTATTATTATTATTTGTGAATTTGTATTAATTAAACTTACCATTTTGTTTATTTTGAAAAGAATTATGTAAAGTGGGTTCAAATATTTTCCTGTAACAAATAAAACAATTAATAGGCTACTATTACTCCTGTTCCACCCCCCTCCCTCCCCCCGGGAGTGTGGTGTAGGTGCATGAATGAAGAGACTATAGAGACTGCAGCAGAAGAAATATGAATTCTTGAAGAAGCAGCAGGTATGGAGCAAATGGCCCGTCTACTACTATCAAACAAGTACGGATTTCTCGGGAATGAACTACCAATCTAGAGTCCATAACATAAAAGCTACTACCACTATAACGTAATAAGTGTTTTGGGTTCTTTTCTTTCTTGCCTTCTCGTTATTAGAGACAGTGCAGAAATGGGTTGGCCTTTTCCCCAATAAATCATACAATACAAAACAATACAAGCAGCTCTAAAGTTTCTCTCTTCTCTCCTGTCTGCAGCATCCACTATCATTTTGTCTTCTCTTTTTTCCTTTCTTTTTTTGGGTTGGGGGGGGGGGGGGGGGGGGGGGGGGGGGGGGGGGGGGGGGGGGGGGGGGGGG
>JAWZTD010000109.1:221762-232232 GCA_035221335.1 Echites panduratus
TATATATATATATATATATATAGACACCAGAGCTCAAATTATTGAGTGCTCTTGTTAACTCTCTAATAGACAACTGATAGTCAACTGTTTTTTTTAATTGTATTTTATAAACTAAACACTAAAAAGATAAATTAAACCTAGGGGTACTTGATCAGATTTTATTTTAATTTTTCTTAAAAAAAAGACAGTTGATCGTTAATTAACCTTTAGAGACTTAACATGAGCATTCCATAACTTGAGTTTTGTTGCTCATCATACCATTTTCGTATATATATATATATATATATATGTATATATATGTATACAGACATACACTAATAGAAAATCTTCAAAATATCAGGGAAAACACAAATTTTGACAAAGTTAATGTACAAATTTTAAAAATGCCAATATTAATAGTGAAAGCCCTAATATGCTTTTAATTAACTTTATTTTAATGATAACAAATTAAATATTAATGGTGCTTCAAGTTTATCTATTTAATGAAGTTTTTGGATTGCATCAAGGCCCCCTCATGAAAAGGATTATACTAAGAAGTGTGAAGTTGTCCAAGAGTTCAAGACTTTACAAAATTGAAAGCTTCGAGCTTGAAGAAATAGTTTAGAATGGTTGGTTGGGTTATTTAGTCCAATTTTTGTACCAAGTCCTTCTAATGATGATTCTTGCACTAAAACTATTTTTCATAGTGTGTTTTGATTGGTTTTAATTGATTATATCGTAAAAAATAAAAAACACAAATGGTTTTGGTCAACTATGAGTTTTGGACAGTAACGCCCCAAGTTTGGACCATCCAAACTAACATAATCTGGATCCAAAAAACTACTAGAAAAATTCTGGACCTAGATTCTTCCTTGTTTGGAAGATCCAGTCTGACGAACAGGATCTAAATTTTCTGGAATGAGTTTTAAAAGGTTAAGTTTTTTACCATTGCTTCTTCTTCTTCTCCAAAGTGAAGAAAGCCTCCAAAGAAGTTTCTCAAGAACCCTAGATATTCATGAAGAATCCCTAACCAACTAATCAATTTGATATTTCAAGAGGAAACTCTCGAGGAGAATTGTTGTTTTTTGATTAAAAGGTAGAATGTGCTGAATTAAATGTTAAGGATGTATTCATAGTTTTTCATCCCTATTTTAACCTAATAAACGTTCTTGGGATGTTAATGACATAAAATACCCCTTAACTAATCAAAATTACAAGCCAAAACTAATAAAAACTGAGCAAAAGCCCTTCATGGCAGCACCTTGATCCGATGCCAACTAGAAGTGGTTAGGTGCCGGAAAAGGCAACAGCAGATGAAGCATCGAAGTGCTTCTGGAATCTTGCCGAAAAGTCCCTCTTGTGGTCAGGAGCCGGACATGTCATGCTTGGCATCAGATGACCCCTATTCCTCACCATTTCTTGACAATTTGTCTTCTATATCATCAAGTTATCTTTGATGCTTCTTCAAGGACTCTTCCAAGGTCATTTTGATTATGTTTTAAGCTATATGATCCCTCTTGAACATCATTAGAATCATCAATCTTGATGTCATTAAAGTTCATCCTTGAATCAAGACCAACTTCACATGAAATATCTTCAAACAAGGCATCATGGTCAAGTTATTCTTCTTTGTTTAACATCAATGCCTTTATGCCTTCCTTGGAATGTTTTTTATTGTAAGCTTCATTTCTTCCATGAATGTTCTCATATCTTCCATGAATAATATCTTCAAAGTAGTTTTCTTTTGATGACATACAAGTAAGTCCAATCAATGCTTGATAAGCTCGCTTCCATGAAAAGATTCATGTGAATCTTCAAGTCTTGAAATGTAAGCTTTATCAAGGTTCCAAGTTTCAATCAAAGTTCCTTGGTTACCATCAATTTCTCTCGACTGGAACAACCAATCTCATAGTTCCTGTGGCAAGTCTTGTGAAGTTTCTTCCTGTCATGAAAGAAATTCTCAACAATCTTATGCCTTTTGCAAAGCTTTTCCAAACAAGTGAACGTAGCATGATAGATCTCTACAAATCCAAGGTCTGCTATAGTATTTTCTAAAATCTCAATCATCTTATTGAGCTCTAGCTGGTTCTCCTCTTTGAGTGAAGCAATATAGACCTGTTTGAGATTTTGATCATTGATGCCACCGAAGTGATAGTAGATCTCAATCATTCTTTTGTCATGTCTATTGAGATTTTTGGGTTTTAAAGAACAATACTTATTCGAAAGAAGTCTTGTCTCGCTTGTTTAATGTCCAAAGATAAGTCACCTACGAATTCCTTGAATAGAATGTTAATCAATTGATCAAGGGAACCGATAAGTAACTGATTTCTTCTAAAACCATCTAGAGCAATAAACCAATCATTTATGGTACCAAAGTACGAAAAAGGAATTCAACAAAAAACTGACTTAAAGGTTCTCCATTTAATGACTGTGTGTTGATCCATAGAGTCATTTCTTTAAATCTAGTTAGCTTTTTTGCATGGGAATATCGTCAAAAGAGAAACAAGTTGTTCTGGTCAATTTCCCAACAGGAGTTTGTTGTGGAGGCAAAGTCGGATATGTTGGCATGGACTCATCTCTAGGTTCTTCTACATGGCCATAATCAGGGTATGAACTGAATCCTGAGGGATCTTGATTGGTCATGAGAATCTCCATGACATCCTCTTTTCATCTCAATTCTGAACATTCAGAAATACTTTCTGGAGATGTTATGGACATTGAATCTTCATTTGAGCTTTCGGAAGATATCTCCACATCATCAAACTGATTGCGTTGAAAAGAGACTGTCAGTTGTTGTGAAAGGTCTGTTGGAGCAGGATCAAGATCATGCTAAACAGGGGCTTTGGTTCTTCCCTTCTTTGAAATATGTACGGGTCTACATCAGGCTGAATTAGTGCTTTTGCTTTTTCTTCCCAGAATATCTAGGAACTTCAGGCCCGAAGCATTACAACTTCAGGACTTGGATAAGGAACTTTCTTCTTGGGTTTGTGAATATGTTCCTTTGAACAGTTGATGAAGAAATTTGTTTCAGGAAATGGATTCTTGGGTGTTTTACTGAAAGATCCACCGAACATCGGAGTTGGCGAATGAAAAGTGGGTCTATTTCTGGGGATACCGAATAAGGAGAATCTCGTAGATGGGGTTAAAGGACCATGAGGAAGAGACTTTTGTCTTTCAATATGATCGAGTTATCTCTTCAAGTCTGAATCTCTGCACGCTTGACATCGAACTCAAACCTATAGCTTCTAGCATGAATCATGGCACATAAATCACAATCAAGAGTGTTAAGTCTATCTTTCATGTCTTGATAGATTTTCTCCATAGGATCAATCTTATTTTTAATCTATCTCCATAGGATCAATCTTCCTTTTAATAGTTTGAACTTCTGTTGCTACCTGGTTGACCTTTATCATCTATCTTTGAGAGCATGTGATTTTGAGCTATGGCATTGTCTGTCTGCTAGTTTAGCACTTCTTCTGCCCGGTTTAATAGGATCATTCTCCCATGATCATCCACTGCCTTTTGAGTGATGTAGGGCTTCGAAGCCCTTTTTTCCGCTGCATCCACTTATCTTTCCAAAGGTGGAAAGGCAATATCATATGGTTTTGTTGTGGGATGAAATATCATACAAGGAATAGGATTTGGCCTTGCTGGAGGTGCTTTTGCAGTCTTGCAGTGTGGAGAAGGCTCAAAATAGTTCATTGTATTCTTTAGGATTTTCCTAATGGATGGTAGGGACCTCTTGGGAGGTTCCTAGTTGCTTGCAGGGACTGGAATAGCCATCGCCTTGTCTTCATCATCATCATTTGGATACCTTCTGGACGAACACTTGTTCTGCTTCTTTTTTTTCGTCGTTGTCTCCTTGGGACCTCTTTCTCCCCATCAAAGGAGTATTCAACACACAAGCAATCTGGATCACAGAGACATGATCTAGGGGCATTCCAGATGAAATGACTATTTATGGTGTCAGTATAGCAAGGTTTCCCTATATGTTTGAAATAGTTTACAAGACATCTTGTTTGCCACTTTTGATGTAAATCTTCGTATGGCAAGATCATTAGCTGGCTGAAGACTTCTTAATTTTCTCTTTTGAAGGATTTTTGAAAGTTATCTTGACTCTACCATCAGGAAGCCTCTTAAAGGCTGAAAGTGGAGCGTGAACTGGTTCCTCTTGACTATGAAGATTCTCATAGTTTGTAATTCAGTCAAAAGGCATAAGCTTCTCAAGATCTGCTCTTTAGTTTGTCTTGGGATCTTTATCAATGTGGGAACCTCCATAGCAGAGTCTGGTAAGATAATCAATTCTTTAAGAGAACCACTGTTTTGCAGATCAATAGCATGGTTTTGTAACCTATACACCATCTCATGGTGCAAGGTTGCCATCATGGTTGTAGGAACAAAAGATGTTCTAGAGAGCTGAAGCTGCACTTTCAGAGTTGTAGACAAATTTGGGTCTTGCAGAGATATAGTGTAATTCGAGAATAGAGTTAAAATAACGCTACCCTAATTGAGCGTCGTGATGTGATCACTGTGCCAATATCAGCCTGCTCATAAGATAAGAGTCTTGAGTCGAGGAGTGCAATACAAGTAATGATTGGATGAAATTTTCTGCCACCATATGTTAGAACAAGTCTAACAGCATCGATATAAATTTGTGTGTAACCTTCTACTTTGCAATGTGCTACCATCTCTAGAAGAATGCTAAGAGTAACATATTGTTCTCTCAACAAGAAAGGAACACATTGATCCAGTTTTGAGGTCTGGACATACTCTTGGGTTTTTGGTGTAGTAGATTTAAGAAGCCGACAGATAGACTTTATACCTAGAAGAAAAGATCCTCTCTTTCTGTATAGATTGTATGGACTGATAAGTGGAGGAACTAATTCCTCTACTGTGACTGATTCATGAATAGTAGTAAACTCTACAAGATTTCCTATATTTGCGGAATTTAAACTACTTTTAGAACAAGATAAAGAACTAGAAATTTGAATGAGTTGAGAACCTTAACTTGAGGTGTTGTTTTCCATGGTTGAGAAGGATGTCTCCCTACTCTCTCTCTGACAACTCAAGGAATCTAAAAATCTCTATATTCTTCCCCTCGGCGAAAAGAATTTCGCTCACTCTAGAAAGGCTGCTACCTGGTTTTGATACCACTGGGTGTAAGGACACTATCCTCATACAGTACACATAGTACTTCTTTCCCCTCTAACACTCTCGGTATATCTTTATGTGATTCTTAGTAAGCAAATTGTTGTTTGTGATCTTCACGATAATTTGGCTAGAGTAGCTACTTTAAGTGCTCTTGAATATTCTATGCATAATGACTTCTATGATTTGTTTAGAATTTAGATTGGTTTTGAAAGACATGATAGTGTTAGTACATTCTTGGATGTCTTGTTCAAAAAGTATGTTGTTGAGATACACTTGAAAAAGAAGTCTGTGATTGTAAATGAATACTTGATGGCATTCATTGTATTTGCTCAAGTATTGTGCATTGTAATTGATGTGGGGATAATCTTCTTATTCTTTTTGCGAATGTGTTTGATGTTATTGATAGAGGTCATATGTATGCAAAGTTAAGAAATTATTTCTGGTATAACTTATGTTTTAATGGAAAATTTGACAAGCCATTGTATCATGCTTTATGTTGTCATATACCATTAGGACTTATGATATATACTTTCAATTGGAAGGTTTTGTTTTCTTGGTATTTAGAAAGGATATTTATGCTTGGTTGTGTTGTTCATGTGAATGAGATTCTTGTAGATGAAAAGAAGTTCTTTTCAATAAAAAACTGGCCACCACCTTGGTATGAAGAAGTGGCAGGGAAATTTCATGCCAACATTGAGTGGAAGATAGGACTTATCAAAGCTTTGAGGACATTGATATTTGGGTAAGTATTCAATTAATCATTCAATCAATGTTAGTGACATTAATCCTTTCAATGTAGGAATTGGAGATTCGAGGACGAATGATGGAGATCAAAGAAGCACTAGAAATTATGGCTAGCCTAAAATTCCCAAAGGTCCAACCATAAGTTTAAGGACAAGTGAGTTAAGAAAATTAATAATTTGATTCTTCCAAGAACGTGTAGAATATCTTCATTTAGAGACTCCAATGAGTTCAAAACAAGGAAATCAAATCATTGAAACATTGTTTATATAAAGGAAGCTTGGTGGACAAATTTGGTGCAAAATGAAAGAAAATCAATAGTAATTTCAACATCAATCATTCAGTCGAACTTCTTTGACCACGAATTTGTTGTTTTTTAAATTTTATTTTTTTTAATTAATTTTAGTCCTTATTTGATTTATAAGATCTTTCCAATGTATCTCCAATCAATATTTTATTATTATTCAAGTTTAGTAGTTTATTCCAATTGGGATTTTTAGAATACTTTCCTAATACTTGTCAGAAAAGGATTAGGTAACTTGTGTTGATTAGATATCTTTTTTTATTATAAATAGAGCTATTGTAAGACTAAGTTAATCAGATTATTATTGAACAATTTGATATTTGAGAGCTTTCTCTATCTTCTTTGGTTCTTCTCAGAACTCTTGACATATTATTCAACTAGCTTAGGTTATTTGTGGCGTCATCCTTTTTCAGATATTGGTTCACACTTAAGAGACAGCGTTGAGTCAAATTATATTGCCTTGACTTGCAACATAGCTTTTGTCATTTCTTGTATTATTCAATTTTTTCTTTTTGCAACTCCATTCTGCTTTGTAGTTTTTCGTGCTGAAAACTCTTGATAAATACCGCACCACTACCAGCACAGAAAATTGTAAACATTTGGTTGTCAAATTCTCGTCCATGATCACTATGAATCCATGATAACTTTCTGTTTTTCTCAACTTCCAATTTCAAGCATAGCTTTTTGAATGCATTCATTTTTCTCCTTGAGAAAATCTGCCCATGAATATCTTGAGTAATCATCAACACAAACTAGAACATTCCTCTTTCTTCTAGGACTTTCAACTTGTGTTGGACCAAAAGGATCCATATGAAGTAATTCCGACACTCTGGATGTTGTAACCTCCTTGATGTTTTTGTGTTATATTTTGATCTGCTTTTCTTTCCAACATGCTGAGGATATTCTTGTGTCAATTTTTGTTAGCTTGTGTAGTCCTCTAACAACTTCTATTTTCATCAATAGATGTAGCATCTTGAAGTTCAAATGTCCCAATTTTTTATGCCACAACTTTTTTTCTTTGATCTGCTCAAGAAACTTATATATATCAGTTTAATTTTATAACAATTGTCAGTAGTTCTAACTCCAATTAAAACATAATTATCATTTTTGTCAACCACAAAGCATTTAACTTTATCCAACTTCACATTGTACCCTTGATCACATAATTGATTGATTTATCAAATGGGAGAATATCCATAGCATTACCTCAAGTTTGAGACAAAGTCAACTATCATACCTTTTTTTTTTGCAACGAATTTAATACCTATACAATAGACATGCTGCCAAAGTAATATTTCTTCTGATTTTCATCTTAAATTTCTGCCAAAAAGGCAAGTGATCTTTGAGTGGCTCCTTTCTAGGAGGGGGCAGAATAGTCAAAATAATATTCCCCCCCACCCACCTAAAACCTAATTGGGGAAACAATGGAGAAAGTCGGTAAGTCATCAGAAGTCATTGTAGGTGAGCTTGAGAAAGCCATGAAAGGGTTAGAAGGAATTGATTTCATAGTTGTAGATTGCAGACAGATTGATTTCTTTGTTGTAATTATGAATTGATAATGTTAAGGTGACTTTTAAAATAAGATATTGATGCTGTGCAGTTGGAACTTGGTTTGACATTAACTGCAACACTTCATTTAGCAACCGAAGCCCCTTATCGACACCAGCAACCTTGAAGTAGTAGATATAGCTAATGACCAAGTACGAATCAAGAACTAGGTTGCTGCCAACTACTTCAACCAGCTCGGTAATCAGACAAGTGGGAATTAGATATGAATCCATTTGGAGTCGACACCGTACATTTTCTCTAATCTAAATAAATTCACAATCATTAGACGTGATTGGGAAGTGATAGTGGGAATACAAGGACACAAATTTACCACTAGTTGTATCTCCCTCTGTTTGTAATTTCGAGATTTAGTTGATGTTGAATGTATTGGTATTGGTTGTTGCCAAATGGCAATAGCCAAAGATTTAAAAAGAATCTTTGCAGCACCAGGTGGTTTGAACAATTACACCGGGGTGTTGAATTTTAACTCTTGTGGCTATGCCTTTCTTAGAGAAGATTACAAATTTGCTGCAGATGGAATTATTGCAATCTACAACCAAGAAATTAATTCCTTCTAACAATTCCAAATCTTTCTCTAGCTCACCCATGATGACTTTTGGTGATTTACCGGCTATTATGGAGCCACAAGGGAGACCACATGGCTTTTTGGCCGGAATCTAAGAGGAAAATCATTAAAAATATTACTTTGGTAGCAGGTAAATTGTATAGGTATTAAATTGGTTGAAAAAAAAACTAAAGGTATGATAGTTGACTTTTTCTCAAACTTTAGATATTAGTATGTCTATTCTCCCAGAGAAAAAAATTAATGTCTTGACTATTTTGTCCTCTACAAGTTAGCCACATGGAGAGCACTTGCCTATTTGGTATGAATCTAAGCGGAAAGTCATCGGAAGTATTACTTTGACAGCACCTATATTGTATAGGCATTAAATTAGTTGAAAAAAAAAACTATACGTGTGACAGTTGACTTTGGCCCAAACTTGAGGTATTACTATAGCCATTCTCTCCTTATCAAATTAGCTTTCATTCCACTAACACGAAGTAGTTTATGTAAAGTAGGAATACCTTCAAGAATACCATTCCCACAACCAATTTCCTTCTTTCGAACTCCATCTCCAAATGTAACATGTCCAGATGTTATCTTTGTATAGTTTAACAAAAAAGCTTTATTACCTGTCTTGTGACACATCCGTTGGCCATGAACCAAACATTTCTAGAATTTACAAGAAATGAGAATTGAGCTACTAATGCTTTGTACTCTTGCTTTGGCTTGAAAAATCTTGTCATTTTGCCCAACCTTTTGTCTTTGCATACTCTACCTAGATGTCCTATTTCTCCACATGCATAGCATATTAGTGCTTTGCTTTGTGTTGCCTTCTTTCAATAGTGACAACTCGTATCATGTTACATCACCTGAAGTGTTGTAACTTGAAATAGATATATTGTCATAATCTTTTTCATAAGAGTGTACCTTTCTGAAGGATGCTTTCTTAGCAAGTAGTTGCTTGATATAATTTTGAGCATATTTTAATCTTTGCTTGACAACTCTTTGTTCTTTCATCAGTGATTGAATGGAATGTTGCAACTTCAATCTTTCTACACTAATTTCATCATAGTCTTGAAGAAATTGTGCATTTGTAATTCACGACCAATTGATGTTTTCCAATAACTTTGAAAATTCTTCATAAAGATCGAGATAGACATTTTGTAATTCTTCATAGGTTGTGGATGGATTGCTTACAATTGACTCACTCTCAGTTGCATCTTCATCCTGACGAACTATAAAAAGTCAGATTATGGCCGATTTTGTCTTAGAATATACATTACCTTGATCCTCACAAATATCATTGTTACCAGATATTAACAGTTCTTCCATACAGTATTGTTGGATCTTAAATAATAATGAATCGGGCAATGGAGTTGGTTTTGTCCTATTCAATCCGGAAGGTGCTCGATTTGCATATTCCTTAAAATATAATTTTCCCCATAAGCAATAATGAATCTAAATATGAATCTTTCTTGGCAGGACTACAAGTAGTCGAAAGCCTTCATATCGATAATTCGATTGTACTAGCCGATTCTCAACTTCTAGTTGGACATGTTAATGGTGAGTATGTAGATAGGGAAGATAATATGCAAAAATATCTTGCTGAAGCTCACAAAAGCTGTATCAAATTTAAATGCATAAAGCTAGAACAAGTCTTTCGGAAAAATAACTTAGAGGCTGACTTCTTATCAAAAATATATTCTGGCACACATCTTCATGGTATTTGGATGGTACCTACATCATAGAAAAGTATTGACAATATTCATGTTTCTCATCTAGATATAAATCAATCTTGGATGACACTAATCTTGCAATACATCATCAATGGTATCCTCCCTGACTTGAGGACAAGATAGAAGCTTGAAAAATACAAACTTCCTCTTCAAGGTATGTTGTTATGAATGACCAATTATACCGTCGAGCATTTTCTTGGCCACTCCTAAAATGTATTTTACGAGTAATACATGAAGGTATTTGCTGCTTCCAAATTGGTAGCCTATCCTTGACAAGAAAACTTATGTGGGTAGGTTATTTTCGGCCCACTATTGATCATGATCCTCAAAAGCTTGTCAAAAAGTGCAAAAAATGTCAATTACATGATATTGTTCATCATCTTTCGAGAACTGAACTTCATTCAATGAGTTGTCCAATTCTTTTTTATGAATGGGTCATGTACGTG
>JAWZTD010000109.1:242374-265310 GCA_035221335.1 Echites panduratus
CAATGCTTTCCTCATCTTGGTTGCTCGTCCCCTTGTGATCGGTCCATGAGGTATTGATGGTGCTAGGTCTCCATCACCATAGCTTAGATCTTCACAATTCTCTCTCAAAGAGGAAAAGGTATTTTTTATTATAAGATTGTTAATGAGGAATACAGATTAAGGAGCATGTATAGTAGAAACTCATTCTAAATCTAATTCAGACTTTCTAGGGTGTTAAAGATATAAAACACCCTTAATTAAATGCAAAAGGACACTTAAAACTAACTAAAACAAAAGATGGTCACTGTTATGGAAGGAACTGTCCAGCACCAGGCAAGAAGCATCTGACGCCCTATGGGCTTTCTTCTTCACTATCCAGTGCCATTCTAGGCACCGAACACCACGCCGGGATGCCACTGGTTTGCTACCATTTGGGGCCAACTTTGATTTGGCGCCGGCTCACTTTGGTCAGGCACCGGATGGCTTTTCTCCCACCTTGTTTCATCAACATTTTGGCTCCATTTCATCCTTCTGTCATGTTATTTTGACTCCTCTTCAAATGGGATGCAATCTTGACATAAAATAGAGCTTTCCAACCCTTCCATGGAAGCTTTATTTCCACATGTTGTTGATTCTTTGTTCTCATCAAATTTCTTCTCATTATGGTTGCTTTGTTTTCCAAAACCACCACTTGAAATCATGATAGAATTATTCTCTAAGCTTCCCAATATGGTTAGGACATTCCATATCTTTGATTCTCCTTGATCTTCATAAAGTTTAGCTTCCTTACAAGTAGTTTCAAAGTCAAACTAATTTTCTCTCCTTTATATGAAGTTGTTGAAAACTTTTCTTATCTTTGAAGCTCTACTTCTTGTTATCAGACCTTGAGGCATCAATGGAGCCACAATTCCATCAAAGCTACCAAAGGACGAAGATAATGAAGATGGAATTCAAGGAATGAAGCTTACTTATAAGGACTTGTATTTTAAATACAAGGATGATGTTTTAAGAAGTAAGAAGGTCTTGATGGCATTAACATTGATGCAAATCCAAGACTTATTGTTGATGCCAAGCTTGGAGAAATTAAGCTTGAATGATGGATGCTTCCATACAAGGATCTATATTTCAAGTTCAAGCTTGAAGAAAGGATGGAATGGCTTGTAAAATCACACATTGATGCATTCAAGATTAAGTTGAATCAATCCAAGAAGTTAGAATCAAAGAAGAGTGAAGAAATCAAGTCAAACAATGTTGGAACAAGGGCATCTGGCACCAAACAACTGCGATGATTGCAGAATCGACAGCTTGCGAATTCCAAAATGGTAAAGAAAGCTAATATCTGTACCCTCTCTACGCTCCCTTGTCTGTTGTGGCCATCCTTCAATACTAGAATCTTAGACTACTGTCTCTATCTATCCACACTAATGTTTGCCCTTTGGTAGTCACATGAACAATGATAAGGGGCTTGGCTCGATTGACTTGTAGATTCAATCATGTCGGGTTTTTGTATCCCATTTTCTTTTGTTCTCTTTTTTTCCTCAAACTCTTAAACCAAACAATGAAGGCATAGATTCAAAAAAGAAAACCCTAGAAGACTTCATGATCAAAAGCCTTCTAGATAAACCAATTCCACTTGAATTCTAATTTGAATTCAAAATGAGCTGCTTATCAGAGAGGTACTAAAAACTCCAATTCTCCAAGTTCAACGAACCTGTAAAATTGTGATTTAAAGCATAATTAACTCTTAATTACAACTTTGGGTCTTATACCTATTCGTAAATTAGCCTAAAAAAATTTAGCTATTTATGTTTAGGTCCCCAAATGTGATGTCCCCTTAAGCAATAAGTTCTGAATGTGTAACCCAATAGGTCCTCATAAAATTGGCATTTGACATAAACAAAATTTAATGACATGTACAATGAGGGGTGTCTAGCAACACATCATTGTAATTAAATTAAAGAGAATGTCGGTGACAAGACAAAAACTTCTGTGATAAGCACATGTCTAAATCTCTTGTCTAGGAAGTCATAATTGAACATGAGTCATGGAACGTGTCATACTCATATAGATCAATCTCTCAATTCTCGACTCTAAGTAGACTAACTAAATTGAATAAGATAAATAACTCATATATTACTTATTCAAGCATGGCCATGTTTTTCATAGTCTCACTTTACCAAAATTGCCAGACATCTCTCTTTCGTTATATAAGAGGGACAAATCCAATCTTGATCATACAATATTCCACCACATAAATCATTACATACTTGATACATGCCTTTATTGTCCACTCAGTTAAGAGTGTTGTTTGACAATATCGAAGTGTACAATCTTTTTTGTAGGGAAACATCCGAGTTCTGATGCTTCAAACCATTTCACTCCAGGCCTGTCTTGATGCGCTTCTTATTTTAGGTATGTTCTTTCTAGTTTGGAATTTCTGATGACTGATATAATTTGAAGACTTTGTTTTTGTGGAGAAGTACTTGTGATTATGATTTTGGTTGAAAACTATGGCTTTAATGATGTATGGGTGTTGTGTAGTTGATGGGGTTTTGGTGTTGTGTATGGGTGGGATGTGGTCTTTAGATGGAGTAGGATATCATTTTGTTGTTGAAACTGATCATTTGCTTCCTTTTGTTATTTGAAATAATTTATTCTTAAACAAGTCCTTTTTTTCTCAAGTGAAGTTGAATTTCTTATGCATAGTGTTTAAGGCAAAGCCTTTCTAATTACATTTTGCATTTCCCATCCTTCATTAATTGTGTGTTTTTGGAATGGAAAGCTCAATTCCTAGGATAAACTGGAAACTAAATGTGAAGTGGCTTCTTCGAAAAAAAATAAAAAGGACTTCAAATTTCTATGGATTATCATAATGTCGTGGCCCTTAAAATTTATTGAGTGTTAACCATGCTATAGTTACCAAAATATAATCCACCATTCCTGGTATTTGAAAAGCTAGTTTGGTTAACATAATAGAATTTGAGTTCAAATGGAAGCATTTGATAAACTAAAGTTGTTTAGTTTTTTATGTAAATGGAAGCAACTATTATACGATATATCAAATTGTTGGTTTGCTTTGGGTAGTGCTCCACCTGCTGTCTATATCCCAAATTTGATGTAGATCGATTCTAACTCTAAGTGTTATCTCAATTGAGCTTACCTATTGTACAACACATTTGACATGAGTTCCTTTTTTGTCATATAATTCATGGGATTATGAAAACTTGGGATCTTCTGCATAGTCTTTTACCTCCTTATAATTTGAAGTTTTGTGTCCTAGTCTCATTTTATTTTAGATCTTCGCTTAGTGATGCATTTATCTTGTTTCTCCATTTTTATGACTATGTCTTACTTTGATCATTCCTTTGTATGTCTTTGTGAGTATTGAATATTTTGACATTTTCTTGTCTCTGTAAGTTTTGATACTAGTGAGTTGGACATTTTTTTTGCCTTTGTGATATTATTCCCAAGACTTCAGAAGATTTTTTGCCTATGTCTTCTTATTTGCAGGGATAGAAGTAGCAACTCATCTCCATGCTTATTTTGATCTTGCATATTGTGTTCGATGGAGACATTTTGATGACACTTATATTTATGTTAAACTTGTTATACTTTTTATATATGTTGTTATGTTAGTATAAACTCTTAATTTCACTTTTGGGTTAAATATGGTACCCATAAACATTTATATTTATTATTGAAATTTTATGTTACAAATCCTAAGCTTGGTTATATATATTTTTGCTTCATTTTGTGTAGTTGTTTTTTAAATGCAACAATACATTGTGTCAGTAATATTTGTTGAGGCTATTGAAAAGAAAAGAAAAACTAAATCTGAAAATACTATAAAAAAATCTTTAAAGGCAGCTTATGAACCACAATATAAAAAAAATAATCATTTACTTGACTAAGGGTCGTAGCAGCGGCCAAGAGGCCATCTTGTAGCTGGATTGCTCTATATTGGCTCCATTTGCTTGCTTTTGAAAGACTTCAAGTGGTACACTTCTTGGACACTCTTAAGCACCTTTGAACATATATTCTAATCTTTTAAATCCTCATACAAGTCTTCAATCTTGATTACATTCCAAAGTTTTTCAACTTGGTCTTCATCTTCAAGCTTAACTTCTCTAATCATGGCATCAATATAAAGTTGTTCTTCTCTGTTTTGTTTGAATGCCATCATTGCCTTCATAACCCTTGCAACAACATTTGTCCATGACCCTTGCATAGGACATATACTCTTTTAGGTCGTCACATGAGAGATCATTACTTAAAGGTATCCATGAACTCTCATACTTTAAATATAAGTCTTTGTAAGCATATTTTCTCTCATGAATACCATCTTCAAGGTATTCTTCCTTTGATGGCATCCAAATTGATCCAACCAATGGTTGGTTTGGTCCTTGATATCCATCAGATGTGCAACATATTGATGAATACATGGAACTAGTTTTTGACAATGTTGATAATGATGCTTTAGACGCTTTTGATGTGGATGATTTTTATGGGAGAAAAAACACTAGCAAGACATCACAAAATAACCTGATAGAGAAGAATACACCAAATAACAACCCATAAAATGACAACCCAAATGTGAACAAACCACAAGATGTGAACAATCCATTCACCCTAAAAACACTTTATCTTACATAATTATCATATATGGAGAAACCATCCTAAAAACAGACCATGAACAATCCATACTAGCTATAAACAATCCAATCTCACATAAAATTATCAAATATGGAATAAAACAACCTAAAAACAGACACGCGCCAATCCATACAAGCCATAAACAACCTCATCTCATATATTTATTATATATGGTAAAACAAACCAAAAACAGACCATGAACAATCCATACACACCATAAACCCCATCTCATATAAAATTATCATATATGGAAATAAACTACCCAAACACAGACCATGAACAATCCATACACTCCATAAACAGGCCAGGATAACCCTATAAAGGCCATAAACAATCCTACATCATAGAGAGTTAAGACACAATGGTATAAATCATCACAATAATCCACAAAAAACCCAAAGAACCACACCCAAAATATATAAATTATAGAAATCTCTTGTAAACACTACGCCAACAACATATGAACAACCTATATGCTATAAACAACCCATTCAACCCATGCACTGTAAATGATGCAAATTTATGCCCAGGACTGGAAAAATTCTGCTTTTCTCGTAGATTATTCAGATTCAGAGATTAAAAAAGATTCAAACTTTAGCCAAGAAAACAAACATCTTTCGTTTTTCTTTTTTTTTTTTTTTTAAACAAAGCATGGCTTAAGTAAACCTAGAAGGTATATTATTTGGTCCTAGAATTTTAAAACCCAAAAGAAAGAAACATTTTTTGTAAAAGAAAACCAACCTTTCAAACAAAAAACAATATCTTAGTCAAAAAAATAATAAATAAATCATGCCTTTTTTTGTTGATTATTGTTTATGGGAAGAACGGAATGAAAAATTCAAACCTTCAAGAAACATGCCTTCACCGGCGAGCTAGCAACACAAAATCTTCAACTAAGATGTGGATGATGATGATGATGGGATTGTAAATGTTGTGTTTAGTTTAGCGCTCTGGTTTTTACTTTGCTTAGAGAAGCTTATTTTTTTTTTCTCAAATGTTGAGTTGCCTGATGTTTATCTTATAAATATATCAACAACTTATATGAAAAAAACAAACAACCCAACATTTATATTTTGTTTGGATTGTTTTGTTCTATTCCACCCATTCCAAGGATAAAAGCATAAAAAATTTTTAGAGGAAATTTATGTAAATTAAAAGTGTAGCTAAACTTTACAACCATTATTCATTTTTTAACTAAAAAATAATTGTCCCTTTCTTTTTCCTCTTCAATTATTGTGATTTGTCAATGCGCTTGTTAGTATGTGGACCATGGCCCAAGAAGAATTGAGAAAGACCACTTGAAGACCCACAGCCCACTGACAATTTTCGGAAGGGAAAAAAAAAACCGGAATTCTTGTCCTTTAAAAGAAAGTTGAGTGTACAACTTGCCGAAATCATCAGCGCCACAAAGTGACAGTTAAAATACTGTATTCTCCCGCGAAAAAGCTTTCACAAACGACTAATATATTCTTTGATCATAACTGGAAAGGTTAGTTAATCTCGTGCTCGACTGAGAGAGACCCCTTCCTTCTTTCTATCTTCTTCTGTGCTGGCCTTTTTCCCTTTTGTAGTTCAAGATCGTCATATAATTTTTCATTCATCTTGGACTGGGAACTCACTCTGGGAATTGAAGTTTCCTAGTGAAGTTTCATGAAGAAAATGGTGAAAGAAACTGAATATTATGATACTCTTGGGGTTTGCCCTTTTGCATCTGAGGAGGAAATTCGGAAGGCTTACTATCTTAAGGTATGGAACTATTCTTATTATAATGCCCGGTGATGATCCTCTACTAGTGGTATTTCAATTTCGTAAGTTTATTGTCACGATCTTGTGTGTTTTAAAGGTGCATGATTATATGTCCAAACTGATCCATGGGGACAACTTCTTCCAGTTCTAAATAAATTTCACCCTTACTTATTGGTTTCTACACAGACATATCTCTAGGAGGATTCCGAATCCCCATTTCGAACTTACTGATCGCTACTAAGAAAAACATGTTACGGGATTTAAAATTAGATCAGATTCAGATTGGGTTTTTGTTACTTTAGTTTTAAATCACTTTGTCTTTTAAATCTGATCTCTTTTTGTATTTTTGTCTTAGAAATACATATCTCTTTGCAGTTTAATGGATGATCTCTTTTTCTACCACTATAATAGTTGATTTACTAGAGCTAATCATCTCTTATGTAACAAGAAAAACTATACACACCTTTTGCACTTTGTAATTATTTACCAGCCAACTGCCACCCTACAATGACATAGTCTTGTTAGATAATATTTAAACTAATAATTCTGCAATTTTGTCCTTGGCCTGTATTCTGAATTTATTAAATCTGATTTGTTACCCAAAATAAGATCTTTTCATTCTTATTTGGATAGTGAGAGTGTGTTTATAATTGTGACAAATGGAGATTTTCAGAAGAAAATTTTCTTCTGTATTTTACTTTATTTCCTTAACTTGTCTCGCTCCCTATGGAAGGAGTCCAGGTTGAACTGAAGAATGGTCAGACTGAAATTTAATACAGATAGATTGCAATTATTAAATTTCATTTTCTGGTGTACTTGACTTATACTGAACACTGACAGACTTTTTTGGCTTGCAGGCTAGGCAGGTTCATCCTGATAAAAATCCAAATGATCCACAGGCTGCTCAAAATTTTCAGGCAAGCAGTTATTGCTTTTGAGTTCTTGGGAAATTCATAGCTGTTCCAACAGCTTGGAAACAAATCAGAAATTTATCAAACTACATATTTTCAATGAAAACTGAAACATACAAAATATTTGTTTTCTATCACTTTCACCTTCTGTCTAGCACCAAAGCAGAACTTATCTGGTAGATGCCAAAGACATGTGGGTTTCTCACGGTTAAGTTAAATGAACTTCAGTGAGAAAAGCATTTTCTTAATGAGTGTATGGTGAAGCATTTTCTTATCTCGTTCTGTAATCATTTTCGCTTTCCATTTAAAAGGAATTAGGTGAAGCATATCAGGTATTGAGTGATCCGCTGCAAAGAGATGCCTACGATCGCAATGGCAAGAATTGCATTTCCAGGTACGCTTCTCTTTCTTCTAACAAAGCTAAACATTTCTTTAACCTCATCAAATTTCAGATAAGTATTTTTTAGATCTTTGTTTTATAAGTTTCTCCCTTGAAGATCCTTCTTTTCTTGTGGCATTTACAAGTATTTGTAATAAAATATTCTCTTTCCTTAACTTCAGAATTCCTAACCAATAAGGGCATATTAATCACCGAAATTGAAAAAAACAATGTATGATGAATCTATTAAAGAAAATCTTAACCTGAAGGATTGAATATCCAATGGCCTTTCCGGGAGGAAACCCAACAGCTACGAACTCAAAAGACAAAAGGACAGAAAAGACTGATTAACTCATCCTTCTGCTTATGTTAGACCACGAACTCATATGTCAATGACATTCTATGATGATCTTCCGATACTTAATGTAGCTTCATAACTTCTCTAACTACTAGGAAAAATGGATAGAGATTATAGAGTCAAGCTTATTCTCTCAAATCATGAGATTGAATTAAGTCATACTAGAAGACTGTTTTTATCGTGGATGTAAATCCTATCCATTTCCTTTTAACAAATTGTATGGTTTATCTTGAGTTCTTCTGAAGTCAATGGCTACCATACTTTTTGTGCTTCGTTTTTATCATTATTCAGAAGGATACCTATTTACTACTAATGATAGCCACAATGGCAACAATTTATTTCAAAGAAATAAAACTTTTTCAAGTTAAATTACATCTAAAATCCAAATGATCCAAGTATCATTTTGACTTTCAATTCATTTTGTGTCATTTTGGAGAGAGTTTAACTTGATCATATATTTTCTGTCTTACCAATTTAGGGAAACCATGCTTGACCCAACTGCAGTTTTTGCACTCCTTTTTGGAAGTGAACTTTTTGAAGATTATATAGGTCATCTAGCAGTGGCATCTATGGCCTCCTCTGAACTGGCAAGGGAAAATGATACTCCTGAAAAAGTACATGACAGACTAAAGGCAAGTGTTTCCCGGAATCAAGATAGTTTTCAATCACAGGATGATTTGCTAATCCAAAACACTTCAATTGTTACTTGAGGTCTTCATGTACTTTGACATTGGATGTTGTGAGATGCATTATAACTGCTTAAGGTTTAAATAAAAAGTATCAGATGATTATGCTTCTGTCCTTGACATATGACATGACTTGAATGCTTCATCATTAGATGTCTAAAATGAGTTATGAATCTTGGAAGTCAAGATTCACTGGCAAGGAAATGGCTGATGAATATGGAGAGAGATACCATAGTTATTAGTGATGACTTCAAGGTTGGGTTTCTCAATCTTTAGCAGTAACATTGGAAATTATTATTATGGATGCCTATGAGGACAACAAAAAAATTTACTCCTAAGGTATTGTTATTTGACAATTGTGCATATTTTATGAGAAAGAAAATATCTGTGTACTTCTTCCCTGCCTAAAGTTCCCAACATATAAAAACACATTTTTTCCCAACTAATTAGTTGACACATTGTTTTTCTATCTTTATATTGCAATGTATACTAAATTTGAAGGAAAAATTTCTGAGAAGTCATTTATTCTTGTCCCCACAAAGAGAATAAAAGGATAGGTAAACTATGTGGAATCAATATAATTTTCTTTACAGATCAACTGAGCATATAAGCAAAACTGTCTTGTCTGGGGAAGGGTGCAGCAGAATCACCAAAGGAAGAGTTTAGAGTTCTTTTTTCATCTTGAACTATCAGGACTGAACATCTTCTGATTCCTCTTCCCTTTGAAATCATCCATCCATGACTTGTCTGACTGTAGTAGGATTATTGACCGGTAGTAACATCCAACTCTTGAACTTTTCTATAACAATTACTCCAGCCATTTTTGTAGAACTCTCTCTAATTTTCCTTCTGAGATGTCTTTTCTGGAACTTAATTTCTAGAATTTTAGATTTATTACTCTGGATTATGTATCTTGTTGGTCAATCATTATATGAAATCAAGGGCTTATATTCAGAAGATAATCTTTTATTGGTTTTATACACAATCATGCTAGATTAGATTAGTTCACAGTAGTACTTTATCCCTGACTAGATTTAATGGAAGCTTGTTTCCATATCTGTATTTATTTAGTCATTTTTGCATTCGAAAGTAATAATGCACATTTTTTTAGTACCTAAAAAATCTAGAATTGACAACAACGAGTTTTTTTTTTTGCTTTTCTAAATCATAGTACCACCCACAGTTAACCTACACTAATTGAAAGACTAGTCTAAGTAACTGCAGATATAAATTGCTAGAGACTACAAATTCAATATTTCTTCTTAGATTTCCACTTCCAGTTAATTGGCCTGAATTTGTAAGGAAGGTTGTCCAAAGTGAGAGAGAAGAGAAACTTGCTGGGACACTGAAAGACTTTCTTCACCAATATGTTCGAGGTGACAAGAAGGGATTTGTACAACATGCAGAAGCTGAAGCAGAAAGACTTTCAAGTGCAGGTGAAACAGAAAGCCAAAAATGCTTTGATTTCTTTTTACGAGTACAATACCTTAAATCAGCTGTCAAGTTATTTTCTAGAACTGTTACAAGTTATCATTAAGGCAATTGTCGATGCTTTTGCTTGTGAATTTGGCATCAGGTTCAATCTTAGGAAGTCAAAGAGTAGCTAATGTTAAATGTTCCTTCTTTTTATTATTATTTTTTATCACGCTGTTAATTCCTCTGCCTTGCTGTGGATTATTTGAACATATAATTTCAAGTTCTAAGTTACTCATTTCTGGTTCTTCATCTACTTTTTATTAATTTTTTCCCAGAGAAACAAGAGAATTACTCTTCCAATAGCATGGATCTATGTCACAATGACAAAATCTTCTCTGAACCTAGAATTGATGCTAGATGTTTTACAGGTCTAATTTTTAGCACCAAGTAGGGAAATAAAGAGAAACAAAAACTTGCCTGAACTGCTTTTATCCATATTGTATTCTGAGAAACTTTTATGCATATGAAACAATGATATAGATGATGTTTTCCACTTGAACTTGTTGGAATTATTATATCTCAAAAGTTTTTCAGTATAGCTGATACATGAAGCTTATATTCAGTTCATAATCACATCTGTCCTGTCAAAAATACAGCTTTTGGAGCTGATATTTTGCACACTATTGGATATGTATACACCAGACAAGCAGCACAAGAGCTTGGAAAAAAAGCAATTTATTTAGGGGTACCATTTTTGGCTGAGTGGGTTCGCCATAAAGGACACTTCTGGAAATCACAGATCACTGCAGCAAAAGGTGTGCAATGTTAGACATATCTTCATTTATCTTCAGCCCTGTGGCAACTTTATTTGCATGAAAGGTTTCAATTTACCTTAGTTGATCAGCAAACGGTTCCAGGTGCTTTTCAGCTGCTACAACTTCAAGAAGATGTTCGTCGTCAATTTAAAATGGATGGTAGTGGACCAGAAAATGATGTTGAGACACACCTACTACTAAACAAGGGTGCACTAATGAGCTCACTGTGGAAATTGAATGTTGTAGACATTGAAGTGACTCTATTACATGTGTGCCATATGGTTGGATTCTTTCATTAGGACCTTTTCTTATTGATTCATTAATGTCTAGACAGATACTGCTATATGCCATATCAGTTATTGTTCCAATGCTATATGCCATATCACCTGTTGTTCCAATTCTGTGAATTGCATTTATTACCTGCAGTTGCTAGAGTACTCATTTGGAATACAAAAATGTGCTTAAATTGTAAAAGCTTGCATTTCTCATGGAAATAACATTTCCTTTTCACGTTTTCAGGTCCTACAAGAAGCTAATGTGAGAAAGGAAGTACTCAAAACAAGAGCAGTGGCTTTAAAAATTCTGGGAAAAATATTTCAGGTGCAACTGGAATTAAGACACTAAAGCTACCCTCTTTAGTTTTTGGTGTATAAATGAAGGCTTATTTAATATACCTGAACCAAAATTCTTTCCACCTTATAGAAAGACCTACTCCCTTGTTTTAAATTATGTTATCTGACGTTTTCTTACTTCTTTATCCAATGTTCCAAATTATCAAATTTGCTACTCTCTTCTTGCTAAGCAAATTATGGATAAACCTAATTTGATGAAATTGTTCGTTAACTCTCTTCATGTAGTATGACTTTAAGGGCCAGATAAGATTTTGCATTTCTCCTAGCTTAAAGTGTCACTTCTAAAATTTTTCTCTTTGTTGCAGAATGAGAAGTATAAAGGAAGTGGTGGAACATCAAAAAATAAAATTTCTTCTGATCTACATGGGGCTGAAAGTAGCAGCTCCGACAGCAGTGATGGAGAGGATTCCCCAAGAGGGATTAATTATCGAACTCCTTTAGTAACACAGGTATATTCTAGAACTGATCATTAATAATCTCATCATGGCACGCGAAGCGTTCTTTTTTTTTCCAGAATAATAAAAGTATTCCATATGCATTTTTTCTTGAGCTCTATCTGGTCCTATTCTCGGGTTTTTTTTTTTTTCATCCCTTTCAATTCAATTTTAACTCTCTTGCCAATCTCTGATGTTGCTTTGATGAATTTATACAAGCAGCATAACAACAGTGCCCATGTCTTTCTGGGGCCATAAAGAGATCCATTTTAGTAGGATGCCTAGGTTGAATTTTATTAACACTCATATTTTTGTGCATATAATCCTCAGTCTCTTCCACTACAGTTTTCATCAGTTATGAACTTGTGGAACAATATTGAGTAACCTTGTGAGGATGCACAAAAAAATGGACCAAACTACATATTTACTTGATAATGTTCAAGCAAGATGTAGATTAGTTTATGAAATACTTGTTAACAATCTATAGAATCCTGAAAGAACTGGAATTCAACTTCTGAGAGAAACCTTTGGATTGTATGTACTACGGATAACGAAAGTAGAGAAATAACTGCTGCTTTTCTTGTGTGTATTTTTTTTTGGTTATATTTGCAGCAGGGAATTGGAAGACTTTTCAGGTGCCTTTGTAACCCAGCATTTGATGTGGATGATGATGAGATTGTGTACAAAGGCAAATAAGAATGGCACTAAAACGGGAGAAACGTGCCCTAAATGGTTTCCCATCACTGTATTCAAAATTTTGTCCATTAGCAAAAAATTATTTTAAAAAATAATCATTTTGATTGGGTTAAAGATCCTGCTTGAAAGTTCCTAGAAAGATGTTGTAAACTGGGGTCGGTCTGTAATTTCTGGTGCAAACCTATGAGTTTTATATTCCCTGAACATGACTCCCCATTGGAATATGATTTCATAACATTATAGATTGTGACTCCGAGAATTACATAGGAAGGAGAACAGTAACAAAAAAGAAATTGAAATTCAAGCATTAATCTCTTGTTTTGTGGCACAAGTACCAATCTTTTTTTCAATTTAGCTATTAAACTTCAAAATGCTTTAATTTAACCATTTGACTGATGGGAATTATCAATTTGGCCATTGAACTTGTACTTTTTTTTAATTTAGTCATTAAACTTCTAAATGCGTCAATTAAACCATTTTACTTTAAGGGAATTGTCTATTTGTCCATCATATGGCAGTCCGACCAAGATTGGTTTCTAAGTACCACTCTTCAATGTGAAATATATTTATCTCATATTTAAATTACAGCTTGGCATCTAACAAGGCAAAAAGTAAATGACAAGGGAAAAAAAGATGGAAATATATTAAAATGACGTCTAAAAACTTAGAAATATTTCAATACTCCAGTCAACCTTGATTTTTGTGGGTATATAGTACTTAAAAATGAGGAATTGCACTTCATTTATTAGATACAAGATGTCTATGTAAATGATTTTGTAGATTCTGAAAAGGGTTAACAATCGTAGATAAGTCGTCAAAATGGACAGATGAAGAATGAGAAAAACAGTCGGAGAATAACTTTGCATATTGGTTCCTTCTTTTTCTGTTTGGATGTTTTAAATTTCAATTTTCATGTCGGATTTAGTGACGTGAATATTTTTATATATGACGTCGATAAAATTCTGATGTGGACCATATATGTCAGCTTTTCACCGAAAAATAATCACTCGCCTATCTTAATTAGCCAGATTGTCGTGTGATGGTCAAATTGATAATTTCCATAAGTCAAATGGTTGAATTGATACATTTAGAAGTTTAATGATTAAATTGTAAAAAAAAATTGTGTAAGTTTAATGGTCAAATTGGTACTTGTGCCATTGTTTTATATTTCAACATATCTTTTTCTTTATACTTTTAAATACAAGAAAAAGATTGATATAGAACCACTTCTCAAGACCTACCTTAGATGAAAACGTGGACATAATCATAAGAATTTGGAAATCACTAATCAATTCTAGCTGTTCCAGGTTCTGGGAATTTAGTTTGAGGGGTTTGATTAAGTCAACCAAGTCATGGATTAACAGATTTCCTCAACCACTTATCCACTCTAAACATATTTCCTTATTTTTAGATGTTTTGCTTGTTTTGTGGTTATTTGTTGTTAATAAGATTTTGCATATGTCTCCTGCAAATAACTATCTATAATTATCTCTTAGGCATCATCTGAAATTATTTGTGTATTTCTTGGGCATTGGTTCCTCTCCATACGGAGTCTCAATACACTTATTTTCTTTTTTCTACTCTTATCATTTTGGTATCAGAGCTGCTAATCCATCATGGTAAACACTAGATCCACTTTTTCCACTGGTAACCCACCCGACATCAAACACACAAACCCGAATCCGACCCCATTTCCCAACAACTATCATCTATTACCTCTAAAACTTGAAAGAATTGATGCTCTTGTAGTAGATGTAGTAGCTCTCAAATCTCAATCGAGCCATACCACTCAGGCAGAAACTAGTCATGGCAAGAATGACAAGGCCAAAAGTGCAGAGACTTGCTTTAGGTCTCATGAAAGGGAGAAGCCCTCTTGTTTAAACCATGTTGATGGTGCTATGGAAACTTCTTGGTGGTTGTGGAACTCATCACAGTGCCACTACGTGAAGATGGAGTTCCCAAAATTCGAAGGTGGAGACTGATTTGAGCTCGAGATGTAGTTCCTCAAATCATTATCTCATCACTCAAACACATTAAATTGAAGATTAGTCCTCAAGACTCATCAAAGAGAATGAAGCGTAATTAGATTAACCTATGTTGTTAATTCAACATCAATCAATCTCTTGATTTGGCAGACTATTCACTACCTTAAGCCAAAGTAGATGAAAGTCCTTAAATGTAGTTTCATAGAAGAACCCTAGATGAGTTCATGAAGAACAATCAAAACGAATCATGTATGATTCTTTCAAATTGTCAAAATAGTTCGGAAATGTGTTGATGAATTATAGATCATAATGTCATATATATATAGGCAATAAAACTAGTCAAAGACTTAAACTACAAAGAAAAGTTAAGAAAACACAAATTGGTCAACCATGGTTAGGGGCTGACCGGCGCAAGTGTTGGGGCCGGTCTTGGGGCTAGTTAGCTCTAGTTCTTCACCAGCCTACAAGTGATATGGACTGGCGCCGGTGGTTACACCTGTTGGGGTGCCAATTGCTCTATTTAGGTGTCCATGCTTATACTTAAAATATAAGTCATTATGAGTGTCCATCAACTTCAACATCTTATAACTCTTCCATCCATCCTTTTGAAGTTTCCTCTCATGTTATGATCAAACTTGAAGAATACATCCTTATATTTGAAGCCAAGTAACTTGAATCTTCTAATCACTTTATGTGGTAGGTTCCATGAGCCCTTCAATGCCAAGATTGCTCCTTGATATCCATCAGAGACCGTCAAGGATAGATTTTGAAGGTACAATAATTTTTCCACTATTATCAGACTCGAGAGGAATTGAAATTTGAGATTGCAATCATGTATTTGGAGGGAGATGCTCTAGATTTATTTTCATAAATCAATAGTGACAAACAGTTGTGTATTGGGAAGAATTGGTGAAAGCTCTTCAAGAGACTTATGGTCCATGGATAGAGATGCTCTCAACTTGAGTATTCAGCCAAGACCACTTCTTGGCGAATCCTTGAGTGCTTTTTCACCTAGATTTGTTCTTCTCTTTCATTCGGGTGTTTTAACTTCATTAATATTTAGTGATGTTGTCTTTGGTTGCATTAAAGATCCACATTTATTGCTTTTTCTTGAGACATTCAAGGCTTGTCCACTTTATTGGTGTTCATTCAAGGCTAGTCAAATTTATTGAAGCCCATTCAATTCTAAATACCATTCTTGGAAGCAAAATGTTCTCGGTTCTAGATTAGCTATCGCTCGGATCTCACACTATTGGGTTGTACCCAGCTCTTCTTTCTACAGGTCTTGCTAATTGTGAAGTGAAGAAGAAAGGGGTTTAGTTCACCTTCTTGTGGGACAGTTGTGGTGAGGCTGATCAGTATTATTTTGTGATGTGATTCCTTGGAGTTGTAGTTTCTTATAGTCATGGCCCAACTCCTTGGATTCTATCACATAGAAAGTTCCCAAGATTTTATCAAAGATTATGGCTGTTTCATTGAACTATATTGTCTCCCATGAGTTGATTTTGGTAGACTAATCACACTCCCAACCAAAAGTGTAGAGAAGCCCTAAGAATTGTCCAAGAACCCTAGAAGAGTTCAAAGTACAAACCCTCATAATAGATCATGTTTGATCTTTCAAGAGAAAACTCTCAAACGAGAAATATATTTTTGATTCAAAGATAGTTAATTGAATTACATAATACGGATGTATTTATAGTGTTTCATCCTTAAGTTAACCTAATAAAAGTTCTTGGGACATTAATAACACAAAATACCCCTTAACTAATCAAAATTACAAGCCAAAATTAGCAAAACCGAACAAAACGTCAAGTTGTCTAGTTGAGCAGGCATCACGGGATGGTAGTAGTCAGGCCCCTGATGCATTTGCTTGGCACCTAATTCTGGATAGGATGGAGTGCCTAGAAGCTTTTATTTTGAGATGGAATGTTTCCAAAAATAGTTATTGGACAAGGCTTGCCTAGCACTGAACAACAATGCTCCTCACCAGTTTTTCTTCCAAATGTTTGCAATCTTCCATGCTAACTTGTAGTCTTTCAATCCATGTTTTCTTGGAGCTTTCTTGGCATGAATTTGAGCTCTTTAAGCAATTAATTGTAGTTATATTCCATAGCTTCTTGATCTTATAATCCTCCTCAAAATTAGTTCTTTCAAACATGGCTTCAAACATAAGTAGTTCTTGTTTGAATTCCATCAATGTCTAAGTCATGAAGATCTTCTTAGTTCTTGGAACATCTTCCTTTTATTTAAAATAGAAGTCTTTATAAGTATGTTTGTAACCTTGAAATCTATCTTCCTTGCATTTTGTATTTAACTAGATCCCGAATCCATGAGGAAACAAGATTCAGAATCCTAGGATTTTAAAAAAAATTTCTCCCATAAAGGAGATGAGAATGATAGATACCTTAAATAGTAGATCCTTGCAAATGATGCTCAAGATCTTATCAGGAGGAATGAACTAGACGTAATGATCTACTAAGGTTAAGGTCTCCAAATTTATTCTCTATCTATCTAGGTGAACAAAAAGGAAAATAAGAGATTGATGAAAGATAGAGGGAGGCCAAATTTACTATAATTTATATGCGGAGAGAAATTACATCTATTTCTTGTGGGTTGGAATTAATTGTCTGATTATTAATGAGATATATATAAATAATTATACCAAATAGGAATAAGGCTTCTCTAACGACCAAGAGCCCGACAGCCCATCTATCCTTTTATTTAATTAATAATCCAACAATTATTCATTGGATCATGAACACACGATAATTATTCTGACCCGTTTAATTAAAGCCTAATATTTATTTTTATTTTTAACTCATGAATAATTAATCTCATGGACCTAATTCCAAGTAAATTATAAGACTAATAAAAATGAATAGCCACTCTATTATGTTATTCAAGCCCAACAATAATTAATCTTATTGATTTAAGTCCAAATTAATTATAAGACTAAATAAAATAACTAATTAATTTTATTCAAGCCCAAATAATCAATTCTATGGATTAATTAAAACCCTTAATTAATTATTAATGCTATCTAGAATAAAATTATTTCCTTCTCCAATCTCCTATTTAAGAATGATATAAAACCATTCATGCACAATAGGGATAGATCAAGGACCTTAAGACACAATGTTTATGACTCTACAAAATGACCAAAATACTCTTAATACATAGTAGTAATATACTTATTCATTCTAAACACCTTCTACTATCACCATAAGAAGATGATGTACTCCATTATACATTGTTGTATAAACAAAAGGATTGTTGAGATAAATCTCAACCCTTAATCTTTGACCTATAGGTATATTGGCACATTTACACTTCTATATAACTCTCACTATTAAGCCTATGTCTTAAGTACTATCACCTTACTTAATAGCATCTACCATCCTTTGGTATCTAGTTCTTTTACCATTGAATCAAAATGAATACTCACTAGAAGAATATTCAGTACAACAACAATTGTATTACCAAGGCCTCGGGTTCAATGATCTAACTAAGAACAGCACACAAGGGGACGATTAACCCATCTCATAAATGAAATGGCATAGAGACCTTATTGTATAGGTCTGTCTTAACTAACTAACTCCAAGTACCTAACATACAAGGCTATTGATCTGTGCTAGGTGTTCTCACCCATAGCATATTAAAGCACATGGAATTAGTTTCACCAGACCACCAACATATACTCTTGTCATGGTGACGTGTCCACACTGTAGCAACAATGACACTAGTGCGAGAGCACAACCCTATGACTAAAGGTAAGTCACCCTATTTAAAGGAGACCAAAGTGTTATGACCTTTGTTCAATGGAATGTCCACTTCCATTAACCAGTTGAGAACTAATTCCTTATGATTTAAACTTCCAGTGATCCATACCTTACTATGTTGAACATCCCAACACATAGATCACCTATTTAAATCAAGTTTTACCTTATTTCATGTTTTACTAATATTTATAATTATATGTATAACGATTATAGGTTTTACATAGTATCTAAGAAGAAGATAGTCTTTTAGGACATAAATTCCATCACATGTGTCCTTTGATAACTTCCAAGTTGTTTCAATCAAAGTATTCAAGGCTTGCTTGGCTCCTTTGAACTCCATCATTTTGGAGTTGCTTGGATGCATTGTGTGTGCGGTTGGTGCGTAGGTGTTTTCTTACTGGTAGCTTATTTATGGCATCCAAAATTATTTGTTTGTGCTCTGGTTTTCCAAGTGTTCTTGGTGTGTTCGAACCAGGAGGAGTATTGGAGGTGTGTTTGATCAAAATTTCTTAGATTCTAGTGGAGGTGGGTGTTTCTCGAGACAACATTTAATGTTGTCCAGAACACTTCTCGGACTGCCAAATTTTTTTAATTCAAATTTAAATTGATTAGCTTCAAGGAGGGAAAATGACTAAGAAATAGTCAACTCTAATCACGGATTTAAAGAAAGATGGGCCAAGTTCTACCAAAAAGTACAGTCTTTTGGGCTGAATCAATAAAAAATGTAAGACAATTTCTGCGCTTAGTTGAACAACAAAGCTGGTGATTTGTGCATATTTAAGATAAGTTTATGCTATTTTTTATGTCATTAATTTAAATAAATTAACTTAATTCTGCCAATTTAAGGTATAATTTACTTTCCTATGCTTGATTTTTTATTGTAGGAGTTTATGCTGTAAAATGCTAGGAAGAAAGTGAAGTTGTGAGGAAAAGAAGACAACTAGCGCCAGTCAACCACAATCTGGTCAATGAAGGATCAATTTAGAATTTGATTTTTAAAAGTTGTTCCTAAAAACACTTATCTTTATAATAGGATTTTAGTTAGGTAATTACTTATTTTAATTAGTTGTTAATATTATTTTAGGTAATTACTTATGTTAAAGGAGTCTTAAACTCCTATAAATAGGGTTCTTATCATCTTTAAGGTACAGAATTCAAGATTGACTATCATAAGAGTCCCAAAGACAAGAAGATTATTTTCATTAGAACAGATTTCTTTTATCTTTTCTTTGGTTTTATTAAGCATGTCTCGCGAGTAGTTGATGTGATTCTTCCAAGACCCTTTTTGGTGACGCACAACTAAAGACATGATATCACCTAAGGTTTGTTTGGATTAGATAGGATGACATATGAGAGACAACTCTCATGAACCACTCTCTTGATTTGGAAGACTAAACAATACCCTAATTCAAGTGATTGATAGCCCTAATGAAATTCTATAAGAACCCTAGAAGAGTTTTCGTAAGAATCTAACAAGAAAGGTTTCTATCACAAAGTGAGCAGAGGGAAGTTTCTCTCTTTCGATTTCTTAAAAATGAATGCAATGTCTTCGGAATACAAGAGAGTAAACTTTTAAAAGCCAAAACCTAACTAAGAAAACTGGCAAAACTATTTATACATAATGCCCTAGACTATACAATAAATACAAGTGAAGACTATGAAAAACAAAGCACAAAATTTCGTTACTAGAACATCGAATGAATCCGGCCCCTGATGCTTCACTACTGGGAGCAGGATGGAAGCTAGGACAGTGCTAGAACACTTTTGGTGGAACAGTGGCACTTGGGGGAAGTAATGGCTAGCCCTGGATCACACTTTGCAGGCGCCGAACAACCTAGGTTCCTTGCCTTTCTCTTCCATTTTCCAACCAACTCTTAATGACTTCTTGGCTCTTTCTTTTCCTTGTTTTCTTGGCATGATTATGACATGAAATGAGGCCCCTTTCAGCCCCCAAAAATGTAGCATTTAGCCCTCCTTTGATCCCATATTCTTCATGAAGATTTAAGGTTTTCATCTAAGACTTCTTGCTCAAGTAGTTACATTATCAAATATCTTCAAAATATGATCTTCCTAGTCATAGTTTTGGCATTATCCTTCAAAAGTTATAAAATTCCAAAGAATTTGGATTCCACATTCTTCTTCAAACTTGTTGACCTTGAAGATGGCTTCCAAAGCATGACGCTCTTCCTTTAGTTGGAGATATGTGATTAGAACTTTCTTCATCTTTGATGCTCGAGCCCTCGTGATTTGTCTAGAAGACGATGCTTGAGCCCTCATGATTTGTCTAGAAGACATTGCGGGTACTAGGTCTCTATCATTCATCCTCTCTTCGTAAGGATTTGTCCTCAAATCTTCATCATCTACATCAAAAAGCGACAAATCACACACATTGAAAGTAGGACTAACTTTGTACTTACCTTACAAGTCAACTCGATAGGCATCATTGTTGATTTTCTCAACCTATCGGAAATGGTCCATCACCCCTAGAATCGAGCTTCGTCTTCCTTGCATGAGGAAATCTTTCTTTTCTCAAGTTAATCCATACCCAATCTCCTATCTCAAAAGTTACCTTTCTTTTACCTTCGTTGTAATAATACTTGGCATTTCTTTGGTTTTGCAATTGAATATGTTCCCTTGCTTTGGCATGTAACTGGTTGACCAAATCTGCCTTTTTTCCCTTCTAAGCTTTGTAACTCATTCAAAGGTAAAACGGTTAAATCCAAAAGAGTTAAGGGGTTAAAGCCATATACTAATTCAAAAGGAGAAAAATGCCTAGAAGAATCCACACAACGGTTATATGCAAATTCAATGAATGATAAGCAATCTTCCAATGACTTTAAGTTTTTCTTGATTATGGCTCTTAACATGGTTCCCAAAGTCTTATTAACAACCTCGGTTTCTCCATCCGTTTGGGGATGACAAGTGGTCGAAAACAACAACTTGGTCCCAAGTCGCCCCCATAACACCTTCCGAAAATGACTTAAAAACTCGGTATCCCTATCACTAATGATAGTTTTAGGGATGCCATGTAGTCTAACTATCTCCTTGAAAAACAAATTAGCCACATTGGTATCATCATCCACTTTAGAGCAAGCAATAAAATGAGAAATTTTAGAAAGTCTATCTATTACCACAAGGATAGAATCCTTACCCCTCCTAGGCTTAGGTAAACCTAGTATAAAGTCCATGGACACATCTTCCCAAGGAGCATTAGGAATGGATAACGACATACATAGACCATGTGGCTTTAACGTAGACTTAGCTTTCTTACATGCAATGCAAGATTCACATACTCTAACTACATCACTTTTCATGTGTGGCCAATAAGCATGTTCCCTCAAAACTGTTAAAGTCTTAGATACTCCAAAATGTCCCATTAATCCCCCACCATGGCTTTCAAGAACAAGATGTTTTCTCAAGGAACACTTAGGGATGCACAATTTATCTTCTCTAAATAAATACCCCATCATGTAAATAAAATTTATCATGGGATCCCTTTCCACAAGTAGCAAACACGGTTTTGAAATCATCATCATCCTTATACATTTCTTTCAAGAATGCAAAACCTAACAATCTAGCACCAAGGGTAGTAAGTAGGATATACCTTTGCGAAAGTGCATCTGCTACCACATTCCCCTTCCCTTGCTTGTACTTCATAACACAGGGAAACATTTCGATGTACTCCACCCATTTAGCATGTCTTTTGCTCAACTTTTGCTGCCCCTTTAGATGCTTCAATGATTAATGATTCACGTGGATGACAAACTCCCGTGGCAAAAGATAGTGTTGCTAATGTTCCAAATACCCTCTTGCGTAAGCACAACTCCTATTCCCACCCCGGATGCTTCACATTCAATTTCAAAGACTTTTGAAAAATCGGGCCGAGTGAAGATTGGAGGCACTAACAAGTTTAGACTTAAACATTTGAAAATATTGTTCTTGTTCTTTACCCCCAACTAAATTTTACCTTCACCTTAATGATTTCCTTGAGGAGGGCTCCCACAGTATTGAAATTTGGTACAAACCTTGGATAAAAGGATGCCAACCAATGGACTCTTCTTACCTCACGCTTTTAGGTGTAGGCCATTGTTGGATTGCTTTGATCTTCTCTTCGTCCACATGAATACCATTAGGTGTAACAGTGTAGCAGAAAAGTGACTTGAGGTAAATAAAAAGAACTTTTTTTCAAGTTAGCACACAATTGTTCCTTCCTAAGTTTTTCAAAAACAGCCCTCAAATGTTCAACATGTGCACTTATGCTCTAGCTATATACTAAGATGTCATCAAAGTAAACTGCAACAAATTTACCAATACATTGTCTAAGAACATGATTCATTAATCTCATAAATGTACTTGGTGCATTTGTAAACTGATGTGATTCATGCAAATTAACACATTCTTCATCAACATGACACACATCAATTTAACAACTTACCCAAGACTTCATCCAAGATTATGGTTAGTTCA
>JAWZTD010000109.1:265410-286295 GCA_035221335.1 Echites panduratus
GATGATCGATTGTTATGGATCTTTGATGTTGCCATTCTTGATGATAATTGGTATCTTTGTGGAGTAATGTTCTTATTTTTGAAAGATCCTAATTGCTTGACTATCTTGTTTGAAATGTATTTCATGGTGAGTAGAGGGAGAAATTCTAAACAATTGAATTATCACTCTTTGATGAGACTTGTTAAGAAAGCATATCATGTTGAGAATTTGCCTTTTGAGAAAGTTTTGCAACTTCATGATTTTCATATAGACATGAATGCTTGGTTTGTATTTCTTTTGTTGATTATTAGATTCAATGCTTATGAGTTTCATGATAGCATGCCTAGAGTTGATACTCTATGTGAACTTGAATGTCCCAAGCATGATAAATCCTTGAAGAAATTGAATCTTGAGAATCATAAACTGAACTTTGTGAGACATGTTAGTCCTATACCCTTGAATACCTTGTTCAGAAAACATGTTGTAGGACTACACATAAAGATAACACCTTTGATTGTTGGTGAATGCTTATTTAAATCTTGTGAATTCATGATGACAAATTGTTCTTTAATGAGATCAAAAATTCTTTTGTTGAAAAGAACAATGAGTTTGTTATGTGTTTAATCTCTATTTGGCATGTTTGGTGGAACTACATGATCATATGGATTGCATTTTGTGCCAACAATAGAGAAATGCTGAGATGTTTGGAGCATTTCTTATCTTTCCATGACGACAATGTTTACCATCTTGAGGATACATTGGAATGTAGCATATGTGAGAGTTATCTTATTATTAATCCTATACATATGTTTGATGATCTAGATGGAAGACTTGTGTATGCTTTGAAAAGAAAGTGTTTCTTGAGCTTAAGGTGTCAAAATTCCATATTTGATGTTCTTTTATTCCATGCTTTATAAGGTCATAGACCAATGGGATTTGAATTTTGTAACTTAATGACAAGAATTGTGTATCTTTGGAACCTAGCATGCATGAATTTTATCTTGGAAGTTCTTTTATTCAATGCTTATTGGAGTAATAAACCATGGAAGTTATGAGTGATATCATTCTATATCTTTTCAGCTTAAATTGGACTTTATTAATTTCTTATACTATTGCTTCTAATGAGTTCATTATTGATGAGAAGGAATACATATCAATAAAGGAAAGACCATGACCTTTGAAGAAGGGGATGGTAAGGCATTCTTGCATTACAACTTCCAAGGAGACAATTGGTAAGTATTTCTTGAATCTGTTTTCAATCAATGTTATTAATCATTCTCTTTCTCATGTAGGATTTGGAGATTTGAGGACGAATCGTTTTGAAGAAGGGGCAGATGATGTAGACCAAAGACCTTTGATTGAAACAACAAGGAAAGGTGCTTATAAAGATAAAGTTCATATTTCAAGACTTGAAGATTTGAGGACAAATCATTCCAAAGAAGGAATGGATGATGAGATCCCATGGAAGAAATAAGACTTCAAAGGATCAATAAGTCAAGTGCGAAGAAAGCATGAAGACAATGATGTTCAAGCTTGAAGGATAACATGATTTTAAGACCAACTTTAATGTGGAAAGATTTAATGAAAGTAAAGAAGCTTTAAAGTCTTGTAATATAACATCAATGTTAGGGTTGAAGGGCTTCATTTCATGTCCGAAATGCAACCAAGTTGAAAGGAATTCAAAAATATATGAAACATTGAAGAATTAGAGCCAAAAGAGTGAAGAAATCAAGAGGGAAAAAAGCCATCGGGCGCCAGCCATAAGTGAACCGGAACTTAACCAAAACAACCCCTAAAAGTTTTGAATGCAAACCAATGGCTATCCGGTGCATGGTCTGATGCCCTTCCTAGAGTTGGACAAGAGGAGAAATGGTGTCATCCGGCGCCGGATACAAGCTGCCTGGCGTCGGACCGGTTGCTTCTAGCAACAGTAAGATTTGTTTTGTTTCTTTTTTAATGGTCTTTTCTTGTCAGCTTAAGAGTGTTTTATATAATTAACATCCTTAGATGACCTAATTAGGGTTTAGTTGAGTGTTTCGTTATAAATACCTCATGTTTTGTAATCAAACATAACTTTGAATCATGAATTAAACATATTTTCTCTTGGAGAATTTCTCTTTGAAAGATCAAACATGATCTTCTTTTAGGGTTTGTGCTTAGAATCCTTCTAGGGTTCTTGTACAATTCTTAGGGCTTCTTACACTTTGGTTGGGGTGTGATTAGTCTAACGAAATCAAGTCATTGGTTAATGTTGCAAGACAACATATGTCAATGAAATAACCTTCATCTTTGATGAAGTCTTGGGAATTTTGTTATGTGATTGGAACCTTGGAGTTGGGCCATTGATATGAGAAACTTCAATTCCATGGGATCACATGGCATCCTTCTCGGGCACAAGTAACATAGGGACCAAGTAAGGGCTTAAACTCTCTACGCACATAACCTTTTTCTAAGAGCTCCTCCACTTGCTTTTGTAACTCTTTGGCTTCCTTCAGATTGGTTCGACATGGGGCCTTGTTTGAGAGATGAGCTCCCAGAATGAAATCAATTTGATGTTCAATTCCTCTTAGGGGTGGCAGCCCTCTTGGAAACTCCTCCAGAAAGACATCATTAAATTCCTACAAAAGTGAATCAACAACACTAGGACAATTATCATTAGAGTCATTAGAGATGGTAGGCAAAGAATGTTTATATATTATTAAGGCCATCAGCATCATTTCCTCATAAGCACTCCTTAACTCTCTTGTTTTTACATAAAGACTAACCTTTTTCTCACTCATGTCTTCCCCCTCTTTCCTTTTGTCTTTTTGTTCTTTCCTTCCGCTCTTATTTTTCTCATTCTCTCTTGTCTTCATCCACAAGCCTCTCCTTTTTCTTCTTTCTCTTTTCTCTCTTTCTCCTCATAGTATTCTTTCATCTTTTCTAGGAGTGTCCTTTGATCCATTTAGGCTGAGTTCAAATGTATCATCTTCCCTCCAAACTCAAGAATATACTTGCTCTTGAACCCATCAACAGTGACTTTCAGATCATATTGCCATGGTTGCCCAAGTAGCAAGTGTGTAGCTTGCATAGGGACCATATCACATAACACCACATCGCTATATTTCCCAATGTTAAAGGTATCCTCACTTGCTTTCCCACTTTTATCTCTCCACAAACGTTTAACCATTGCAACCTATACGGTTTTAGGTGGTCAGTGCAAGGTAGTTTCAATCGGTCCACCATGTACTTGCTTGCCACGTTCACACAACTCCCACTATCAACTATCAAACGACATGGTTTTCCCTCAATCAAGCACTTAGAGTGGAACAAATTTTCCCTTAGCACATTTTCCTCTTATGTAAATTGTGCACTCAAAACCCTTCAAATCACCAATTGCAATTGTCCTCTCATGATTCCCTCATTGGGGTCACTACCTTCTTCTTCCCCTCCTTCAATATGTTCTTCCTCCCTATCATTATTATCATCCTAATTACAAGATTCTACAACTTCCCTCTCAATAATGATAACTCTTTTATTGATACATTCATTAGCATAAGGCCCATAGACTTGACATTTAAAACACTTCACATCTCTAGCTCCAAGAGGGTTAAGGGGGGCCTTAACTTTGTCCCCTAAGGGACCCTTGGTGTCCACAATCTTGGGTTTCGTTGCTTCCCCCTTGGGAGGTATCTTTACCATTCTTTGTTCCTTCTTTGTCCATGGAGTAGTGGTCTTTGAAGATGATAGCCCATAGCTTGAAGCTCATAGGGTTTTCCAAAATGTGACCTCCGATTCTTGACTTGCTTCTCTATCTTGATGGCCTTTTGCACCATCTCTTCCATATCCTCATATTGTTGCAATTATTACATGTCACCAAGTTCCTTGTTAAGAACATGCAAGAATAGCAATGGTAGCTTCGGGTTCCTCTCCCACAAGGTTACTTCTAATCATGGCCATTTCCATCTCTTTGTAGTATGCATCCACACTTAACATCCCTTATGTGAGGGTTTGTAACTTGTGATGAAGGTCTCTTTGGAAGTGTTTTGGTACAAACCTCTTCCTCAATTGTCTCTTCATAGCTTCCCAAGTCTGAATCGGTGGTGCTTCTTGCCATCTCCTTGCTATCACCAAGTGATCCCACTGAATAATGGCATAATCCATGAATCCCACTATGGCTACTTTGAGCTTCTTCTCCTTGATGAATTGGTGGCATTCATAGATGAAGTCAACTCTCCTTTCCCAATCTAGATAGGCATTAGGAATTTAGGATAGTCACCTCCATAAAAAGATGGTCGTCAACTTGATGCTTCCGTATTTTTATCAACGTCTTGATCCCTCCTTGGTCTCCTTCTTCTCTCATTTTCTAGCTCATCATCATAATTGCCAAAGTGGCTCTCTTCCTCATCATATTGATCTTGGACGTTAATTCTTCTTGGTGGTACTCTAGGTTGGTTTGCTCTTCCCCTTCCTCTTTGAGGAATTCGGTTTCTCAAAGGAGGAGGAGAATTTGTACCTTTGTTGCTCATTCTTTCTTCCACTTGTTCTACCTCATGTCATTTATGTTGTTGGTAAGTTCCCTCGACATCTCTTGAAATATCCTGGGTCAACTTCTCCATCCTTTCCAAAAGATAGGCATGTCCTCCTTGATCATCCCCTACATTGGAAGCAAGTGATGATGGTGAAGCTTCCTTGTTCATCTTGGTCCCTACAATCCAAAATCTCACAAAACAAGAATTGGTTAAGGTAACCAGCTTTCCTTCACTCGTGTATCACTCTTTAATAGCTTTTGTCCCTCTAAGGAGACTCACCACTCTTGCCTTTTTCCTCTCAACTCTTCCCCAAGTTCTTATAGGATTCACCAATGCAAATGCAACCCGCTTAGTCAAAGGTACTAAGTAATCAAACAAATTTAATCAAATAGTTAATAATAATCCCACAAGTACGAATCAAAGAGTGTAAGATAGGTCAATCTATTCAAGGTAAGTGATAGCACACTAGGAATCAAAGAAGTTAACAATAAGGAAGTTCATCAATTTAATAGAGGTCAAGAAAGTGATCAATTCCCTTGTTGCAAATTGGTTTGCCAACTCTTTCATCTCAAATTGTTCAACAATAGCAGTCAATAAGCTCAACAAGCAATTTATTCAATCAAGTATTGAACAATAATTCCCAAGATTCTCGACTCAAACCAATAGTTTTCCCCCTTTTTTTGTCACAAATGATTTTTTTTTTTTTTTGTCAGAAGATGCAGAGACACCAAAAACATTTCATAAAAGAAGATGAACAGTAACACAACATTTAAAACTTAGAATTAGCACTTGCTTTTGGCATCAAGCTTAATTCTCACAACAATTGATCACAAGAAAGGTAGTAGGATAAATATAAATAGACCAAATACTAACAGATATATATATATATATATGATTATATGACTTTGAAGAATACAAACATGACCACGGCACAACAAGAAAAAAACAAACAAGATAGTCCAACCTTAGGTGAAGAACCCAAGGATCTAATACCACTTTATGATGTGATTCTTTCAAGACCCTTTTTGGCGGGTAGGTCCACTCAAGCCTAAAGACAAGATGTCACCTAGGGTTTGTTTGGATTAGATAGAATGACATATGACAGACAACTCTCATCAACCATTCTCTTGATTCGGAAGACTAATCAATACCCTAATCTAAAGATTGATAGCCCGAGTGTAATTCTACAACAACCCCTAGAAGAGTTTTCGTAAGAATCTCACAAGAAAGGTTTATGTCACAAAGTGAGCAGAGGGAAGTTTCTCTCTTTTTATTTCTTAAAAATGAATGTAATGTCTTTGGAATACAAGGAGTAAGCTTTTAAAAGCCAAAACCTAACTAAGAAAGATGGAAAAACTATTTATACATAAGGCCCTAGACTATACAATAAATACAAGTGAAGACCTGGAAAAACAATGCACAAAATTTTGCTGCTGGAACTTCGCCTGGATCTTTAGCCGGCTTGCACTCTTCAGGAGTAGGATGGTTCACTGCTGGGCTCCGGTTGAAAGTTAGGACAGCTCCGGAACACTTTTGGTGGAACAGTGTCACTTGGGGGAAGTAATGGCGGGAGCCGAATCACACTTTTCAAGCGCCCGGCCTAGCTTCCTTGCCTTTCCCTTCCATTTTCCAACCAACTCTTCTTGACTTCTTGGCTCTTTCTTTTCCTTGTTTTCTTGGCATGATTATGGCATGAAATGAGGCCTCTTTTAGCCATAAAAATGTAGCATTCAGCCCTCCTTCGATCTCATATTCTTCATGAAGATTTAGGGTTTTCATGGAAGACTTCTTTCTCATGTAGTTACATTACCAAATGTCTTCAAAATATGATCTTCCTAGTAATAGTTTTGGCAAAAATCCCAGAAATTTTATCCTTCAAAAGTTATAACATTCCAAAGCCTTTAGATTCCACATTCTTCTTCAAATTTGTTGGCTCAAAATCTCTTCAAAATCAAGACGCTCTTCCTTTCGTTGGAGATATGTGATTAAAGCTTTCTTCATCTTTGATGCTCGAGTCCTCGTGATTGGTCCAGAAGGCATTGAGGATACTAGCTCTCTATCAGTAGTTCTCTTTTGTTAACAAGAACATGAAGTAAGTTATTTTGATATGGGATTATGAGACTTGTTTTGTTTTCCTTATTAAAGATTTGATATTTATTCTTGAGAATTTATGCAATTATTTTTTTCATCCTATTAATTATGTTTACTGATATGTCCTGATCAACTAGATTAATTTGCATTATTATATTGTTAGTGTTTAAATATGCTAAGATTGCTAAATCCCTAAAGTAGCAACTATTGTTAAATTAGGTTTTAGGTATCAGCTTGATTTACAATAAAGAATTTCATGAATCAAATTGCATGAGATTAAAGTTACTTTGTTTTATGTAATTTGATGTTGATGACGTCTTCATGTTTAATGCAATTTAATTGATTAAATCTATTGATAGCTAAGACTTAGGTTTAATTGATTAAGTTAGGGATTTTATTTCTTGCTACAATAAATTGATCTATTTAAAGGATAAAAATTTGAGCACTAAGACAAATCCTAATATAAACTACTCAATTGTCTTATTTGTTCTATGATTAACTCCATAGCAATTGCCTTGCGGATTGTTTATCATTAACAGCTTTCTCATCTATATTCTTACTCTTAAATTAGTTTTTAATTTTTTTTACAAAACTCTTCAAAAATTCCCCTTTGTTACTTGTTAATTGGTTTTTATTAAATTTAAATTCAATTCTCTGTGGGTTCGACCCTACTTGCCCTAACTGCATAAGTTTTGTTTGCGTGTTGCAACGCGCATGTTCTGATTTTGGCTCCATTTTCGAGGAATTGTTATTTTAGTCTAATTTTTTTCCATTTGACTATTTTTGTTTCTTCATGCTAAGGCGAGGAAGAATATTGAGAAGCAATCAAAGAAGTATGTAGCTCAACCAATAAGAAGAAGCCTCCAATGGTTTTCAATGTTGGAGATTGGATACACTTTCGTAAGGAGAGATTTCTCAATCTTTCCAGATCAAAATTGGATCCTAGAGGAAATGGACCTTTTCGAGTTGTTGAAAAGATTAAAGACAATGCCTATAAGATGATCTTCCAGTTGAGTATAATTTTAGTGCTACATTTAATGTCAGTGATCTTGCTCCTTTTGATGTAGATGATCGAGATTCAAGGAGGAATAATTTTGAGGAGAGGGAGAATAATGTAGATGACTTGTCAAAGATTCCTCAAAGACCAATTACTAGATCGAATGCAAATATTCCAAGACAGTTAATGATTTAAGTAGTCCAAGATAATGAAGAAGAACTTTGTTTAGAAGTTCCAGAGGATTGGATGATGAATTTTGGAGCGAAATAGAAGCAAAATAGGATTTTCGAAACTAACTAGAAGCCATTCAGTGCATGGTCTGGCTCACCATCCAGTGTCGGACCAAAATAACATCAAAATGGTAAAATTCCGAAGAGCAATCGATGCTGGACAAGTAGAGACCCTCGCCGGCAGTTGATTTATTGCACCGAAAGCTTTGTTTTGTTCGCAAAAATTTTGTGTTTTACATCTAGTTTTTATTAGTTTTAGTCCTTAATTGATTAGGAGAATTTTTTTAATGTGTTTCTAATCATTATTTAATTGTTTTCAAGTTTGATAGTTTATTCTAATTAGGATTTTTAGGAAGCTTTCCTAATTCTTATTGGACTAGGATTAGGCTTCTCGTATTATTATAAATAGGGCTATAGTAAGACTAAGTAATTAATTCAAGTTATTGAATAAAAATTTGGATTTGAGAGATTATCTATCATTTTAACTGGTTTGAGTTATTTGTGACGTCATTCTTTGGAGATATTGGTTCAACCTTAAAAAATAACGTTGGGTCAATATACCTTCAAGCATCAAACTTCATAATTGTTTAGAGTAAAGTTTCATACTTGTGTTGGGTTTCAACTAATCAACAATTAGGTTCGCGTCATTTTCCTGGGGGCATTCCACCGGAACCTCTATTTTATTTTGTAGGTGTCACATGAGATCTTGTAAGCAAACTTTTTCTGACTTTCGAGTACAAAATTCAAGAGTATCATAATTGGCGTCATCTGTGGAAAACTTTTATTCTTTGAAAACTTTTTTCTTAAAAAGATCGCCATGACTTCTAGGATTACCAACTACATGCATGTGCATGACGCAAACAATGGAGTCCCACAACTTCTAGAAAAGAAGTTAGTAAATTATCACTAATTAATTCTAAACAAATATTTATGATCGTGTTTTGATGAAATTTTTTTCTCAAAAAAAAAAGAACATTAATTTATTTTCAATCATCTTCACTTAATTTAGGAATAAATTTGAATATATTGAAAATATTAAGTTTATATTTGTATGGACGTGTTAGATTATATAAAAAAAATTTTGAAATATTTTCATATAAAATTTACAAATTCAAGTTCAAAATATTTTTATTAAAAAAATACTAATTTATCATACAAGGAAACAGTTTTCTAACTAAATTCCAAAATACTTAAATTAGCACAAATTTTTTTTCTAATTAAAGTCATCATATATAAAAAAATATTTTAAAATAAATTTTAATAAATTATTTTTAATTTAATAACATTATTAAACTATCTTTATAAAAAAATTTTGCCATCTTTTATCGTGCATTGTACGATGGACTCATACTAGTATATGTATATATCATTTCTTTTCTTTTTTTTTTTTTTCTTCATATGGAAAATAGAATAATTTATTTAAAAGAACCTATTTATTATATATATATATATATATCCATCTTGTTGTATTTTCTAATTTATAATAAATAAATGCTAAATTTTCTTTTAAAAGAAAAAGTGAATAATCTAGCCTCAGTTGGATATCCTGTTTAAAAACAATAAACAAAGGTCCAACCACTTTAAAACCATTTATCTCACAGGTCCTGACCTCATCCCATTGCGGAAACGGCATCGAGAGCAATCCAATGGATTCATCTACATCCGGAAGCAGTCAAAAAGCAACCCCAATATCTCCGCCTATTTGGAAATGAATTCGAGAAAAAGAATTTTTTTGAAAAATATATATATTAACTTATTTTATTTGATTAAAACTAGGGGAATCGCCCGAAAACTAAATATTTCAATTTTTATTAAGTTCAATATTTTTATTTTTAAAAATAAATAAATTTTTAATATAAAATCTCATTAATATTTATACCCACTTATCCAAAATCTTATTAATTTAATAACAAAAATAAGTTTATAAAAAGAATTAATAATAAAAACAAATTTATAAAAAATCAATTAGAAGTATTCAATTAATGTATTCCATACAGCTAGAGTATTAATTAATTTTGTTCTATATATATATATATATATAAAAGTTGAAATAAAATCAATTTTATATTTAGAAGTTATGGATGATATATATATATATATATATACATATACTATTATGAAAAACAAAACTCAAATCAAATTATTTTTTTAACTTCAATTAAATCTCTAACAACCAAAATTAACAATTAACTATTTCTTTAAAAAAATAATAATAATAAAAATTAATCAAATATCCTTAAAATTTAATTTATCTTTTTAAATTTTAATATATAAAATATTTCCTAAAAAAACAGTTAACCATTAACTTTAATAATTAAACACTTAATTAATACTCCAAAATAAATTGAACTCTATCCACCATAATAACATTTTCCTATATATATTATATATATATATATATATATATATATAATCCATAACCCTTTTAAGAAAAATAAAGTTACTCCCACTCCCATTGGCACAGAGTAAACCATTGCTTACACATTCCCCCTCAAAAGCCTAGTTAGTCTAAGGGGTTCAGAAAGAGATCCACACACAACAATTATTTAAACAACACATCCCCAGAAAAACACCGGCAGTATCCATGACACTTCTGACCACGAAGTCTATGTACAAGATCACTTTTGGTTTTCCAATTTTAGTAGATGCTAGAAAAGAAACCAGGGAATTCCATGAACACACTAGTGAGCAGGGTGAGGAATTGCACCAAATGGACGGTGAGCGTGGAAAGCACAGGCACAGTGCACAGATGTCAAGTTAAGACAACCACTTATGATCAATGAATGCCTCCCAGGACATGTATGAAGAGCAGGACATGAGTCACATACTGCCTGAACTGCCGGAGGAGTAAGAGCCGTGCACTGGCTTATGTTAAGATTCACTAGCCCTTCTCCGCAGCTGTTCGTCACAGAACCCCACAGATTCATCTTATTCTTTGCTTGACTTTGAGCCAACGAATACATGGCTCTGTCTGTTATACTCTGGCAGTAGTATAATCCAAGGGATCGCAAGTGAGGGCAGTTGTTTGCCAAAGCAATAACACTCTCATCTGCAATGAGACCAGCAAAATAGGCATAATTAGAAATACCACCAAGGATCACAAGTGGGTGGGATAGGGGACCTGGGAAAAGGAAGAAGACAACTTTAGTCAAGATTCAAGGCAGGATTCTGCTAAAAACCAGTTCCACCATTACAGCAACAAAATATTGTCAAGCCACATATCTTCTGGTTGAATTTCACCTAACTAGAGTTGAATCTGAAATAACAAACATGGTCATGAAAGCTCACCAGCTACCATATATGCACTGTAATGTTACATCTGATGCATAGGAATTGGAGATTTGAATTTGACATCTCTGCTCAGAAGGAAAATAACATTCTTATATTCCAACGTTCAGGAAAGAAATCACCTTTAATAGCAGCTACTCATCTGAATTTAAACTAGGAGAAACATCTTGTCCACTTAAACATTTCCTAGTTGATAAATCACACACTATAGCAGAATCATTTGCATAGTAAATAAGGATACAGCATATTCAAAGATTTCAAATTTTGCACCATATCTTGATTTTTAATTAATCAATTTCCACAAAAACAGTCCTCTGGATTAGCCTTATCTGGCTCCACCTTCCTCATTAAGTCATTCTACAGAATGAAAGGGAAACGTCTTAAATTGTAATTCCTCATTTTTTCTACCAAGTCATCTTTAATCTCCCAGGATGTCAAAACTACCACGGCATAGTTAACATTTTTTCCATGTCTGTATTTAGAGAAATCATTGATCCATAACTCCATCCACCAGAAAAGAAGTGATTTTTGATTAGGGTCTGACATTAATAAAGCTTGAATGACCAGATGTAAAATATAACCACCACCAGATAGAGAATGAACCTGTTATGAGAACACAGCCACACAAGTCAAGAGCTCTTAAATTTGGGCAGCCATTTGCTAAACTTGTTACACCAGCATCACCAATCTTTTCACACCATCCAAGATTTACAGATTGCAGCTGATTGCAGTAAAGCCCAATCGCCTGAAAAAAGAGTTTCAGCAGTTGGAGGATAAGTAAACATTAAAGGATTCGCAATACAAATGAATCGAGGCTCTCCCACCTTTAATGCCGCATCAGTTGCAGCTCTAACGCATCCACAGAGATTCAAGCACTTCAATTTTCTGCAATGCCTTGAGAGATATGCAACTGCATTGTCGCTGAAGGCTGAGCATCCACTGATGTTCAGCCTTATAAGATTTGGACAGCCGTGTGCCAGGGCATACAGGGAGGAATCTGTAAGCTTGAAACTCTTACTCAAATCCAAGTCTTGCAGGTCATGGCAATAGTTGGAAATTGTTTCAACTGCAGCATCCTCAAGTTGTGGTGTATCTTGTCGAAGGTTCAGAACTTGCAGTTTGGTGAACTTGGGAGCAAGTGAAAGAACCAAATTATTCATGTTCTTTTTGCACCTAATGGATTTCAAGTCAGTCGTTAGAACTTGGCAAATACACGAGAAAAGGGTAAACAGTTAATAAGAAAAACACCACACTGAAGCAACCAAATCCTACAAACACATAGATCTCAAAAGCAAGTAATCTTTTCACTTCTTTTACCCTGAGAAGAACAAGGAAATAAGCTTCAAAGTAACATAAAAAGTAAAGGGACATATAAAATTCACAAGCCTGCCAACCTATAGAGAAAGAAACCATCTTCAGGAACAGATGTACTGCCTTAGCATTGGAAATTTAGAATTGTGCCCAGAGAACTAGGCAACCATCCATCTAAAATTCATCTATTTGTCCAACCAGACCCTATTATAAAAAAGGGTAAGAACCAACTACAAACAGGCAGCCGTGTAACTCAAGTAAAATCATCCACTACACGGAGGTTATCTTATCAATAATGTGGAACTTCACTTTTGTCACAGCTTTTAAGTATCAAATTTCTGAATCTTTCCAGGAACAAGTCCAATCTAAATACCGAGAGAGGGTCTATACAGGGTAAATGTTACCAAACAAATTTCCAGAATACAAGGCCAAACTCAGACAGGAAGCATACAGTGATGTTAATTACTTCATTGAAAGTGGTGAGAAAATAAACAGGAAACGTTGCATTCATGAATTTTTTTTTTTTTTTTATACAGATTGAAATACAGGCAGACACAAAAAAATCTTCTGGATCCTAAGATTTCATATGTTTATATATTTATTATATTCCTTTCTTCTCTTTCTACATCTTCCGATGCTGCCTTTCCTCAGCAATCCCCTTCTTGGAGAATCATTAACTTCTGAAATTATAAAAATAAAAAAAAAAGATCCCCAAAAACAAAAATCAAATACCAACTCATAAAAAACAGAGAATCGCGGTACCATACAATTCAGAGGAACAAAAAAAGCCATATTCTAGAAAATAAATTTCTTTGGCAGAAACGGAATTTAAGTCAAAGAAAGAAAATATATACCAAGAAAGATTGAGACGGTTAAGACCCCAAGAAATAGCATCCCTCCATCCACTACAAACTCCAGATGCCAAAATCACAATCCGATCATCATTTACAAGTGAAACGATCCTCAGGAGCAACTCCATGGGTATGTCTTTCCATTCAGTGATCACTCTTCCAGCCGGACCGCCCATTTTCTTCTCTTGATTACAGTTTTCAACCCGGCAAACCATCAGCTTCTCAAGGCACAAGTCAAGACTCTCTTCTTCACCCATCATCGCCTCTCCTCTATCAAAAAGCCAAACCCCTTCCTTCTTATAAAATCGAAACCTTTAAATAAATAGACACAACGCCCTGTAAGTAAATAAATAAATGAAGTTACGGTGAGTCAGAGAAAAAAGCAAAAGATTAGCTTTCCAAGAAGTCCAATAACAGTAACCTCTACTGTTTCTTTGTGCATATCATTTCCCCAAGGGAAACCCCGTCGCCTCGTACATGTGTCAATTCCGTAGAGGGTTAGGCTGACTCAACGGAACTCGTCACCAGGGAAAATTCTGGAATCAAGTTTTGAAAATATAAAATAATACTCTCTCCGTCCCTTAAAAAAAAAAGATTTTATATGTTCTTTTTTACTTATATTATTGTTATACATGTTCGTTTTTTTTTTTTTATATATTAAGAAAAGTTAATTAATGTAATTAATATAATTTTATTTTTATATCTTATATTCAATTTATTGAAATTGAAAATAATAAAAACTGGATTATAATTTAAAATAAAAGAAAAAAGAAAACTAAACTAATTTTAATGGACTAAGGGAGTAAATATTTTTAATCATGCGAAACTTCAAAATTTGCAATTTCTCATGTATTTGGATTTTGCTTTTTTCAACTTATTTGTATCTTTCACTAATTATCATTTCTATTTTGATTTTTAGTAATTTATGTTTTTCATTAATTTAATTCAAAGTGAAACTATGTAATCAGACTAAAGTCTATTTATTTTTAGAAATAAGAAATTTAATTAGTTATAAAATTTTTTTCTAGACTAGAAAGATTTTTATTTTATGTAAGTTAAAATGTAAATATTTTAATCCTTTTAATTAAATAATTTTGATTTTTAGTTCAAACAAAATAATTATAAGAGAATTAAAATATAAATTTTTAATTTTATATTGGAAAATAAATAAGTATTTTTAGATAGGTGATCCATTTGGATTCTGTTCACCTATTTTAAAAAGTTTGATCCAAACCTAAACCTAGATTGCAATACTCATTTAAGATAGAATGGGTCACGGTTTTTATTTTTAATTAAAAAATGAACTCTAATTTAAAAATGTATGTTTTTAAATTGATGAACAAAAGAATGATGGATTGCCAACCTAAATTTCTAATTTCCTATCCGTACCTGGTTTTCTTGGTTTCGTTTGGATGAAGTTGCTTTCCTTGGAGTTTTCTTTTACCACGCGAAATGTACATACAACAACACATGCACCAAAAGTAGCTGTCAAACTCAGGTATGTGGAGTGGACTGTAGCAAACGTCGTCTCTATGGATAGGAAATTGGGGTTCGAAAAATACATATTTGCATTTAATTTTAATTTAAAGACAATGGGAAAGCCTTTTTTTCTTTTTCTTCCCTTACTTTTTTTTATTAAAGAAATTACATTTTTTTTGTTTGGTATAAACAATGAAAGCTAAATGATACATACTTATATTTTCTTTATACAAATGTCTTAATATTATTAAAAATGAAAAATCTAACATTTTATTTTTGGAAATTAGTGTAAGAATTTTTTTTCCTATCATATTGAATGAATTTAGTGTCTCCTTCCAAATTTGTGTTTTTGTGTACCATTAATGTACTGTATTGCTACCTCCGTCCCATAAAAATAGTCCATATTTCTTTTTTCTTTAGTCTCAAATTATAATAGAATTTTTATTTTTTTTTTAAGGAGAGATGGTTATAGGTTAAAAGATAAAATTACCATCATTAATTATCTCTTTACATCTATTACTTTCAATTCCAATAAATTAAATATAGAATATAAAAGTAAAATTACCCTTAAAATTAATTACATTAATTACACTAATTAACTTTGCTTAAGATCCGTGAAAACGTAAAGTAGATTATGTTTATGGGAGGGAGGTAGTATAAAAGTTTTGCTTATTTATAACTACTTTTATTTTATAAAATATTACATTTAATAGTTCTTTATAGGAAGATATGAAATATCATTAATTAAGGATTTCGGATGGTCCAATCGTATATTTATTTATGAGGGCCGCAAAGATTCAACAAGCAATGATGACATGCGTTCTTCAATTTGAAGGAAAATGGAATATTGATGCATTCAAGCAAGGAAATGAAGAGAAATGAGCTGAACGATTATAAGTATTTCACGTTCAAAATATCGGAAAGGATTGAAAATGGCTTAGCAATTAATATGGTCACCGAATACATCCATTTTTTTCACTTTGGCTATCAAATTTACAATTCATCAACTTAGCCATTAAAACTTTATGAGATTGAGCACCTAAAACAATAGTCTGGCAAAATGTGAGTTACATACACCCCTCACTGAGATGGTTTCAGATGCTCATAGTGCATCCAACTTGTAAAATTATACTGATATGGTGCCAAATGCAAAATAAATAAATTTCTTTGTAGCAAAATAAAAATTTTTTTAAAAAAAGAGTATTTGGTATCTCCCAAACAACAACAAAAAAGAATAATTTATGGTATATTTGGATTGGCTATTTGAACTCATCATTTTCCATTCAAAAGAGTTGGAGGTAAAAACATTCATTCAATATTTGAATTGAGTATTTTTTTTTTTTTGAATGGGTCCATGCTTGTTTATATTGAAAATGATACCACAAAATTGGATGGATATTAAGGGATCCCACACACGGACAAAATTGCAAAAATTTTTGACAGTTCGTTACACATTTTTTACCGTTCATTTGCATATTTGAAGAAATTTCCTTCTGTTCAGTGTAGAAATTGCATATTTTTGACTGTTCATTTTATATCTCCATTGGATTCACAAGTATGTCTTTTGTTTTGAGTAGAAAATGGATTTGTAACCAAATATACATCTAATTAAATGGATCCATCCATCTCAAATTTAAATGGTATCCAAATAGACAATTAGACTTTATTCATTCAAGCTAAAGATCAAAACCATTCCAAATTCCCGTTCCTTCGCGCATCAAAGCGTTCCCATGAGTCCATGGTTTGATTTTAAAATCTCCCAACAAATATCAAAGTCAAACCTCTTAATTTGATCCCATAGTCTATGTAGTTGTTCAATTCTATCCTCAAAGGTTTGTATTTCATCTTGTCCATTTTGTTTTTGGAAGATTAATATGTGATGGCTTCACTAGGGGATCGGTATAATGGAGAAGGAGATTACAAAATTGAGAACTTGTTAAGAGGAGGCTTAGCAGAAGTAAAAAAGGCATAACCTATAGATATATAGAATGTCCTCAAGATTGTCAATTTCGGAGATAGGTCAACTACAATGGGTTCTAATCGCAATAGAATTGTCTATAAAAGGGCTTCATCTACCATCAAGAAGTGGTCTCTTCCGTCAAGTGGATTGGTGGTTACCAAGGGGTTTGGTAGCGTAAGTATTGACTGTATTTGCAATCCTTTCTTGGCTACAAAAGGCACAAAAAGAGAACACTTTAGTGGGTGGAGTGACGAACTTGAAAATGATAAGTCTCGAATTCAAATGATAAAGAATGAATCTTTCTGGTCTATGAGTTTTACCCAATGGTAGTTTGGATAAAGTCCTTCATGAGAACACAGTTCTACAAATTTCCATTTCTGAAGCAAAGGTTGAATTAAAATTTTGATCTATTTAGAGTTTTGAATCGTAGGTGGTTTTGAACAAAAGGGTTTCTGATTTATTAAGGGCTTTACATTGAATAAAAAGGATTTTGACTTGATCAAACAAATGGAGTTTTTTTTCTTTCTTTTTTATTTTAGAAAAGGGGAAAATGTTACTATTTTATTTTGTAATATTGAATATTTTACATGTGGACAATGATCATCTTTCCTGTTTATAATATGGCAATTCCACATGCAAGACTCATTGGAAAGTGATTTCACTTCCACTTCATATTTTACCTTACCACTCTATAGCTATTCGATTCTATAAAATTTAATGGTTAAAATGATGAATTTGTAAGTTTGATTGTCAAATTAAAAAAAAAAAAAGAACAAGTTTAATTACTAATTACTACATAAATGGTTAAGCCAAATGAAAAGGGCTTTGAATCGCATCAAAGTAGTATATAAAAATATAAAATAAGTTATAAATAAATAAAATATAAAAATTACTATTAAATAGTTTACATTAATTCAAATATACCTTATAACTGTTTATTATTATTTATAATTGTTTAATAGTAGTACTATTCAATATTTGCATTAATCAATATCTAATTGAAATATACGTTACAAATATTATATATCAACTTTTTCTCTAATTATGAAATTACATGTAATAAAATAAATGAATAGAGATGATATCATTCCAAGGTTTCTGATTATATATAAATAAAAAATTAAATTATAAAATAAATAAAATATAAAGGTCATTATTAAATAATTTACAATAATTTAAATATACATTGTAAGTGCTTATTATTATTATTATTTAAAATTGCCAAATACTATTTAATGTTTGCATGAATGGAAATATACGTTACAAATCTTTTATATACTTTTTTTCTTGAATTCTGTAATTACATGTGATAAAATATAAAATGAATAGAGATGACATCATTTCAGGCATTCTCATTATATATATATAAATATTAAATAAAAATTCGATTGAATTGACTTTTAACTCCTTTGCCGTTCCTTACTAACTGTAACGTGTCAGGAGAATCATACCGTTCAGGATTTTACACATCACTCCAATAGGGTACACACAAAATCACTTGTTTCTAGTGACCTGGATGTGATGGTGATTGGGTCGTTAAGAGCGAGAAGAAGTGTCGGAAATATATAGTTTTTCTAAAAAAAAGGAATCCCCAACGCAACAAGTATTTATCACTCCATTAGCTAATTAATTGATTTTTTTTTTCTTTTTTACAAGTTGAAATCTGAGATTGACTCCCATACGCATTTTGATTATATCGCTACTAATTATAAATTCATCAAAATTAAAATTTACAATAAGATTAAATTGAATCTACGACATACGTCACACATACAAAATATTGGAATATTGTTAATAAGATTTTATATTAAAAATCTATGTATTTTAATAAATAAGAGATGCAGTTTTAGATAATAAAAAATACAAATAAAGTCATTTAAATCCTTACGAAGGGAGTATAAAAAATAAATTTATTTTAAGAAATATGTCATCCAATTTTGGACACTTACAATGAAAATAAAGATATATAATTATAAGAGGAGAGATTATAATATTTTATATGTGGAAAATTTAGAATACATATATTTATATGTTCTTGAACAATGCGTATATGTGCTATGATTAATGTTTGGGAACATCTTCTCGCTCTATATGTATATATATATATATATATATATATATATATTATATCTAGACTGTATTGTTAAGTTTCTAAGATCAAAACTTAACTCAACTATTTTTTCTATTTTTAAAAAATAAAATCTTCAATAAAATATTATTTTTTATTAATATATTTTACAAACTAAACATAAAAAGGTAAAAAAAAATACTATGAGTATTTGATTAAATTTATTATTATTTTTTAAAAAAAGATAATTGACCATTCATTATTTTTAACGGTTAGAAATTTTACCTTGCACTCTATATGTAATGCACTAGGTTTTTTGTATATATATATATATATATATATATATATATATTTATACATACATATATGTGTGTGTGTGATCTCACACATGTGTTTGGGGTAGTGTTGTGGAGTGCATTAGTGCATTTTTAATTATCTAACAATTAAGATTTGTCTTTTTTTTAAAAAAAAAAAATAATAAAATAAAATATTCTATAATTTTTTTTATAAATATATTTCATAGGCTAAATCATAAAAAAAATAAACTAAACCCTCTAGTATTTGTTCAAAATTTTTTATTTTCTAAAAAAAAAGGGATAGTTGAATTAAAAATCTTGAATACTAGAAACTTACCAATGCAATCTACACAAAGTGGACTGTTGCACTCCATACTATTTTTATAAAATTATCACATTATCTTTCTTATTTATATACATATATATATTTGGAAATGATATTTTTTTATAAATTGAACTCTAAAAGGATAAAATAAACTTTAGGGGTATAAGAATCAAATTTTATTTTATTTTATTTTATTTAAAAAAAAAAAAAGATAGTTGACGAATAGAGACTTATTGGAATACTCCACAAGGTAAACTCTAATGTTCATTATATTATTACTATATTCAGTGGCAGGCGCATGTTATATTGTGCCCAACAGTGATTATATTTATAGTTTTTTATTTAATATATTTTGGCTCATTCTTTAAAAAAAAAATTGTTAGTACTATAATTATATTTATAAATTTTTAATAGTTTTTGGTCCACTGTGTATCCTTTATAGAAATAATAAAAAATTTTCCTCTTAAAAATAAATTTAAGTTTCATTGTCCATGTAATGCACTGTTAATTTTTTGTAATATGTAATATTAAAATATTTAGAAAATTCATCGAATCAAAGTTTTGTTTGCTTAATATAACCTAAATAAAATTATATTTTTTAAAGGAAGAATATTGTAATGTTTTTTTTCTTCTTCTCAAAATATAAAAGGATCAAAAGAAAGTTTTTTTAATGTTTTTTAATAATTTTTTTAGTCTCCCACTGTTATTCGTGGATGTATTGTTCTAGGCTCTACCTAGAAGGACGTCGATAGGATTTGAACTTGAGTCCTCTAATGTTCACGGGTGTCAAAAGAAAGTTAAAAGGTATTATTTTATTATTTTGAATTTATGTGATTTTGAATTAGTAGGATAACTCAATTTATAGAATTGTATGTTACTTTTTATATAAAATACTTAATCTTTTTAGGCAATGGTTAATTAATAATTAATTATGAAAGATAACTATTTTTAATTGACACATCCTTATCGAAAGGTTAGTAATACTATGAAAAATATGAAATATTAAGTTTTTAAAATATAAAAGTTATATTGAATGATTAGTTATGTAAGATTATGTTCTATAAATATAAAAGGTATATTCATTGAATATCAAATATCTTATTAATTGGATTTGAGTTTTTTCTTCATTAATGACGGAAAAAAGTATGTGATTATGTGAAATTGTCAGATTTCAAGTTTTCTAAGCCTTTGTTGATTTTGAGATTTTTGCTTTAAAATATAAATAGTAGATCTTGGGAAAAAAAGGAAAACTTTCTTTATCAATTTGAGCTTCTAAATTTTCAGCCAAAACTCGTTTATTTAACCAAGAAATTTCATGTAATTAGATATATTCATGCACCCAAAGGTATGGCAAAGTGGTTCGGGATGCAGCCTGCATATTGTAGATCGTGAGTTTGATTCGATCTTGCTGAGTTAGTAGTTATTAGTGGTATAGTCGATGTATGTGCATAAGCCTACCTTAAACACAGCTTGTAAAAAAAACATATATATATATATAT
>JAWZTD010000109.1:324633-335332 GCA_035221335.1 Echites panduratus
GTCCTTTTTCCTGCATAATGTGGAAATCTCTATATCTTTCTTTTTTATTGACTACATATTTTTCCAAAGGGATTGAAGCAAAAGCCACCTTCACTAATGGATTGCATATTTTCAGTCGTTTTGGCATCCATAGAGGTATTATTAGTGATCGAAGCACACCCTTTTGTAAGAGTGTGTTGGAAAATGCACCATATATAGGGTTTCAACAGCATACATATAATAATCTCAAAACCTATAGATGAGCCGAAGTTTCTAATAGGGAAATCAGGTCAATTTTGGAAAAAGGTCATCAATTCTAACAAAAAGAACTTTTAGCATTCAATCGATTGAGGGGATTCTTTGTGGGCATATGGGATTGCATTTAAGACATCTATTAGAATGTCTCCATATAGGTTCATATTTGTGAAAAAACTTGTCATTTCCCTATTGAACTTGAGTATAAAGCATAATGTGCCATTACACAATATAATTTCTGATATCATAACTCAATTGTGCATCGAAAGCTGCAAATTCAAGAATTGGAAGACATTAAGAATGATTGTTTGTTATACTAATGCTTCAATTTTCAAAGATAAGATTAAAGTGTACCATGACAAGTTTATTTAAGGAAAAGTTTGAAATTAGTCACTTCTATACATGTCTAGATTCAAGCTTTTTCGGATCAAATTCACATTGAAAGTGGATAGTTCGTTTGTGATAATTAACTTCTCTTATCCAAGAGTGTGGTCGACTGGTTCGGAAGTGAAACCTACATAGTATAGGTCGTGATAGAAGCACACCCTTTTGTAAGAGTGTGCTGGAAAATGCACCATAAATAGGGTTTCAATAGCATACATATAATAATCCCAGAACCTATGGATGAGCCGAAGTTTCTAATAGGGAAATCAAGTAAATTTTGGAAAAAGATCATCAATCCTGGCAAAAAGAACTGAAGCCTTCGATCGACTAGTTGGATTCTTTGTGGGCATATAAGATTGCATTTAAGACATCTATTAGAATGTCTCCATATAGGTTCATATTTGTGAAAAACTTGTCATTTCCCTATTGAACTTGAGTATAAAGCATAATGTGCCATTAAACAATATAATTTCCTATATCATAACTCAATTGTGCATCAAAAGCTGCAAATTCAAGAATTGGAAGACATTAAGAATGATTGTTTGTTATGCTAATGCTTAAATTTTCAAAGATAAGACTAAAGTGTACCATGACAAGTTTATTTAAGGAAAAGTTTGAAATTAGTCAATTCTATACATGTCTAGATTCAAGCTTTTTCCAATCAAATTCACATTGACAGTGGATAGTTCGTTTATGATTATTAACTTCTCGCATCCAAGGGTATGGTCGATTGGTTCGGAAGTGAAGCCTATATAGTATAGATTGCAAATTTGACTCGACATGAGATTTACCAGAAAACAAAAATCTCTTTGATGCATCTCAAGATCCAAAATCTTGAAACCAAAAAGATCACCAAAGATTTAACTCCAACCTCGACCTCAAGTGAGTATCGTGATTGATTTTGACGTGCCAATATGCACTGAATTGTGAAAATTCGTGACATTGAGCCAACGAGATTACTCAAGGATAGTTGTTTCTCATCTTGTATTCACAAATTTTTCTTTTATAATTTATTTAAAAATAATTAATTCAAAAGACTTTTCAATTCCTTTTTAGAAAATCTTTAAAACAATTTCACAAAATTCCTTTATAAAAATTAAATTCATAAATTTATTGAAAAATATATTACTTCTTTCTCTATGTTCCTATTTCTATTTTAGATTGTTTCGGAATCAAATATCTAATTTTAAAATAAATAAGTTTTTAATATAAAATCTTTTTAATGATCTCATTTATTTAAGGTTTTATATTCACTTACATAATATTCTCATTACTAATTACATTAATCAAGATCTTAAATTAAGAATTTTGTGAGAGTTAAAATCATTTCTTAATATTTATCAAGTTAAAACGAGTCATTCAAACGGATGAATATTTATTAATTAAAAATTATTTTATAATTTATTTTACATGGTAAATAAAAAGTATTTGTATACTCCCTTCGTCACTAAATCTAAGTCACCTATCTCCATTCTTTTTTTTGCAAAAAAAATAAGATAACTTCTTCTTTTTTTCTCTTCTAAAATTCCCTCTAATCATCCATTCAAAAATCTAAACATTATTCCAGTATATCATTAGCAGGGTAATATAGAAAAAGAGTAATTGGATATTTTAGAATTTAACATTTGATCAGCTTTGTGTTTTGGTCCTGAACCATTTTTTTGGTTATGTTGGTACTTAAATAAATTATGATTTTACAACTTGATCCTTTTAACCGCGCACTTGAAAAAAAATCACTCAAAAGTTCAGTTAATGACCGTCTGACTAAATTAAGGGGGGAAAATTTAGTACTACATAATTCAAATGACTATAAATATGTATTTAGTGAAATCTTGTTGAACTAAATGTTGTTTTTGACTCAATATAAAAAAATTGAATTTAACTCAGAATTATTCATTTAATACTTATTTCTGACTGTTTAAATAGTGTAGAATTGAATTTCTCCCTATTAATTTGATCAAGTGGTTATTGATTTAATTTTTTTAAGAGTACAATTAGAAGGATCAAGTAGTCTAATCATAATTTTTTTTAGAACCAATATGAAAAAAAAAAAAATTTAAGGATCAAAGTACTAAATTGATCATAAAATTTTCAATTTTTCCATAAAAAAACTTCAGATACATAACTTAATTAAAAATAATGACTTATAATTAATAAAAAGAAAAGTTAAATAGAAAAGTTAAATGACCTTGAAAGAGAACCTGACCTCGGGGTCTAAATAATTACTCACTTTATAAAGTTATAAAAGTTTACTGTCAATATATCGACATAGCGCAAATATAACAAGATTTGATTTTAATAAAAATAAACTCAAAAGAGACTATTTTTTAATGTCTAAATCATGTTAAAAGAACACACCACCGTATAAATACAATAGATCTTCTGAGCCCTGACTTGTCTGGCATTTAGCCGTACAAGGTTCCCTCTACTGTGATATATCTCTCTACAAAAAAGGTGAACGTTTTAGGATATAAAGCTTTTCGAATGCTGTGATTATGAACCTTGGTAAGGAAGAAGAAGATCCAGAGAGAAGACAAAATCAACATTCTCTCTCCTCCGCGTCAACACCGGCAGCCGCTGAGTCATCTCGGCATATGGAGGTGGACTCATCCCCACCGCCAGCAGCTCCGGAGGCTATATCTGAGCCAACAGCCCGACAATTGCCTACTGTAGTGATTCCCTCGAGGGATCCGGATGCTTTGTATAGCGGTGGAGGTATCAGGTATTATGTTTTGCTCTTTTTCTTATTTCTTTTTTACTTTTTTGCTTGGTTAATTAAAGGTAGTGTTTGTTAGTTTTGTTTTCTTTTATAAAATAATTTTGATTAGTTCAATTGCTTGATACTCTCAACGTTGTATGTCTGATAATCTTGTTTTGCTTTTTAGTGTTTTTGTTCTTCCAAGTTAAAAGGTGGCCTTTTCTGTTGGGGTGAAATGTTAAATTGGCGAAATACATGACCTTTTAAATTTAAACAGGATCCTTATTTGTTACTTTTACTGCGAGTCTTGTTCAAAATTATTATTTTTTTCTTTGCTATCAGTTTATCTTTTTAGTATCCTCCTAGGGTACCTGCACTACAGTTGTCAAATGTTGACTAATCCTCCTATGACTGACTGGAATTTGGAGCCAATAAAGTGGAGTGCCAATTTGATCTGAAATGCCTTATTTTCTGTTTAGAGTTTTTATTTCTTAATGATCTTAATGTTTTAATTTAAGGGGAATATTGCAGTAAACTTAGGGGTTATGGCCATAAATTTCCTTCACCAACGACAGTATCACAAAAGTAAATGCATTCAGTGCAGGGATTCAGAATCATGATACCCATGAGATTATAGCTTAAGAATTTACTATATCATTCCTGTTTTGAAATATGAAGTTATATGCTGAAGAATAGGTAATAAGTTGAGCATAATAAATAGTGCATGAATGCTAGGTTGTCCTCTCATTCCTTGGATGCTCATTGATGCAGTGATCCTTTAGAAAATTATAAAATGATTATAAGATTGCTGGTTTTCTTCCTAAATTCACTCTATACATTGCAGACAATGAAGCCTTGTGTGTTTACATGGATAGAAGGGATTAGTACCTATTAAAATGATAGCAATGAGAAGATTAAGATAGAAACAACTTCATGATTCTATGAAACGAAAAGAAATTGGAAGTTTGCTATTTCCAAATCAGTTGTAATGTCAAGTAAAGTATTTAAAATGTGAAGGCATAGTAATATACCTGATTAACATGAAATTACTGCCACCGTTGGGACAAGGGATATAGGCTTCCCTAATATTCGGGATCACTGAAGTGAATTTCTCCTAGTTCACTGGTCAATACCATCTGTAAGCTGGGAATTGGCTCTTTTTTTCTCCTATCTTTATAGGAACTGTCTTTAATAATTGAAAATTTGCCAATATGCTTTAAGGTACACTATTGTGGACATAGAAAGAAAAACTTTTGTGTCCGTCATTTCCTTTTGGGAGTTTGCATAGATATCTTATTAAAAGTTTAAAAGACACTGAGCAACTACTCCAACTTAGGACAATAACTTTGATGGATATCATAGGGCTTATAAATGGTGATAGGAACTAATGAGAATAATCAATTCTTGATAGTCTAATGTTTTGTCAGAGTATGTTACTTGAACTCTTTGCTTTGCTGCAACACATGTCTCAGACATGATATGACATGGGTGTCTGTATAGGAATGTGTTTATGAGAATGCTTTGACTTTACTTTCTAAAGAGTAACTGATAGGAAAAGCAGACAGGACCATTACCTGATTCTTAATTGACCCAAAAAGAGAGAATGAGGGTGTATAGATAATACTTTGACTTCTTGGAAAAGGAATTGAGAATGTGTTGGTATCTTCCTCATTAAAGTATGGAAGATATGACCTACATCATTTTCATTTACTATCTAACTGTGTTCAAGTTTTTTACCATATCCTTGTATGGTACACTTCAGAATGTATGCATGCTTCTACCCAGCCCCTTTGCCAGGTACATGCAATGTAGAGTTTGACAAATAATTCTGGGAATATAGCTGTGTACATGAAATATAAGCAACATCAGATGATACTTTTCCTGAAATAATATGCATATAATCTTCTTATACTATTTGTAACTCAAATGTATGATGATCCTGAACTTTGACTAAGACCTCAAACTTGCCGAAGAGCCATAGACCCAAAATTACTGAAAATGAGTAGTATCTCAGATAATGTAAGCCTAGTGAGCCAGTTCTTCAAGGTTCTAATATTTTGCCTTCTAAGTATCTAAATCTAAGAATTCTTTTATTTTCCTACAACAAGATCAATGTCCTATTACCTTGTCTGGGATCTTATAGATCCAAGGGGTTTCCCCAGATAATGATTTTCAAGGTGTAACTGAATCACTGGTTTAAAAAATTTTCTTACACATAACTCTTTCACGTTTGCTTTCAGTTTGGATATATCTTTAACTTTTACTTGAGTAAACTGTTACTGATTCAAATTGTTATTTCCAGTGTTCTGGAGCTCTTTGTTAGAAAGATAGTAATGGTACTAGTGTAACCAACAGTTTTGAGAGGTTACATAGAGATGTTCTTCTTATATTTTTCCCCATTTTAAATTAGACTGATTTATGAATAAGGTAAATGAGTAGCATACATGCAGTTGACAAGCCTACCAAGCACCATAATTGCGTTTCTGTTGTTAAGTTAAACCCGGAGGCCAACAACTAATTTCGGATGATATTTATATATATGAAGCAGTGCATTTATAGCTTTTGTAGAGTTTCTGTAGTCATTCTTGGCTTAAGTGTGCTTAAAAATGTAATAAATACTTACTCTATAATGATTGAATTATGTTGATCACATTGATTCATTTTTCGGATTAAAAGACGATTTTACATTTTCTTTCTGTTTGTCTTATCCTAAGTTCTATAAATGCACAACTTAATGACAGCCATTATTCCCTTGTTTTGCAGCTTTCTTGCTGGAAACCGAAATCCAAGGTTCAGCTATGGATATTCAAGTTTTAAGGGAAAGCGAGCATCCATGGAAGATTTCTATGAGACAAGGATATCTGAAGTTGATGGGCAAATGGTTGCCTTTTTTGGTGTTTTTGATGGTATTTTACATGGCGTTAAGAACTGTATTGGAAAAACTTTTATTATTCTACTCTCAGTTGGTGATGTTGCAGAAAGAAAATAATATTCTTCATGTGATGTTTTTGTTCCTGTACAGTGGCTTAGTTCCTAAAAGATGTTTGATAATAAAATAGAGCAGTGAATATCTTATTTGGCTAACGTTTGACACTTTGTTTGCTCTCTCACTAAAATAGGTCATGGTGGTTCCCGAACTGCTGAATACCTTAAGAACAATCTCTTTACGAATTTAACTAGCCATCCAGATTTTATTAAAGACACAAAATCAGCCATAGGTAAGATGTTCGCACCATAACTCTATCACGCAATAGGCTGCTTTATTTTGTCATCTATCTTAGCTCAGAAGTAATTTGTAAACTGTTTGACTGCAGTTGAAGTATTTAGACAGACTGATGCTAATTACCTTAATGAAGAAAAAGGGCAGCAGAAAGATGCTGGTTCAACTGCATCAACCGCTGTTCTTGTAGGGGATAGACTTCTTGTTGCAAATGTGGGAGATTCTAGAGTTGTGGCTTGTAGAGCTGGTTCAGGTTTGTTGTTGTTTCCTTGATGTCTCATAGGAATGCAAGATTTCCAAATTTTATAAGGTTTTTTCGTTTATTGTCATATCCAATAGATTTGTTACTTATATTGTTATAGTTGAATTGAATGAATTCTCCGATTTTCATATTTATTCCATGGAGCAATTTATGAGAATTCTCCTTTTCCTTTTACCTATTAAAATTATTGTTTGTTTGTAAATGCTTATGCATTCGTCAAGTTATGTATGCATATTATACTAGTGACTGTAACAAATAGAGCACTAACGTCCTTAAAAAGAGTTCGTGTGGGTCCATTTGGATAGAGACTCAATTTTAACATTTCTTTTTAAAAGTTAAGAATTCATTTGCTTAGGTTTATCTGATTAATTTTTCAAAAAAAATTGTAAACACAAAACTCCCATAATTTCTAAAGTCAAGAGTCTCATCTTTCCGCATCTTTCGTTTAGGGTCTCACTTTCTCATCAGAACCCTTCCCACTCATGCTTTTGCACGGCTAGAAGAAGGTGAGATTGAGATTTGACATAAGATTGTGATGTTTAAATTAGCTTCTACAGAAGTAGGGGAAGGATAGTAAATTTTTAGCCGCCATCGTCACTGTGAGATTGGGAGATCTCATCAAGCATCTCATTTTCACTTAAAATCCTTCCTGTGATGTTCACATTGGCTTTTTTAAAACTAGAAGGAGAGCATTTTTTTTGCAGCTGTCATCACTTTGAGATTGGGATATGGGCACCATATTAATACCCAGCAGAGATATGGGTATACTCTAAAAATTTATAATATGGACATGACAATATATAATATAAAAATTATATATTATATATTTAAAAAATAAAAATAATTAAAAATGGAAATAATAATACAATAATATGGATAAACCACATATATTATGTCATATAGATCATACAAACAAAATAGGTAGAAAGTCAAAGGTTTGAGTTAAAATATGGTTGATAATGTGCTTTTTATACTAAAATATGTTTACCCAATTTTTTAAATATTGTATGAATATACCCAAGGCGTACTCGTACCTAGGAGTATTCAATATTGGTGTGCATAATAGAATGTTACTTTTGGTCTGGAAGCAGAAGATAATTTGAACTTGTAAAAGATGTGAATATTATCATGGGCATTGTCAGGACTTCAAGACAGCCCTTTGTAAGGCTAGTGAGACTATATTTTCAATGTCACTCGAGTGATTTTGAAAATCCTCTCTTTTCAGACTAGTGATTCCTGCAACTCCACCAATCTTCTTAGAGTAAAAGCCTTAGCAAAAAGGGGAAAAAAATCACCTTGAATTGATGAACCTTTTCTCTAGGATCATTTAATGTTACAGAAGGGGAAAAAAACATTATTGAACTAGCATATGGAAGGCCAGTAAGAGGTAGCTTCAAGGACTAAGTTCTTTGTGTGAGGGAAGAAAAGAACATTTCAATTACATGTGTGTGCATTGTGTTTGTATAAGAGAGTTTATAACCTAATTGTATGAATATCAGCATTATAGAGAGGTCGTGGTCTCTGATGGCTGCTATGGTACATAGTTTATAACCTAATTATAGGGAGGCTTTTGAACTTTTCTCATCTGCCCTTAATAAATCAAACACTAAGGACTCCCAGGAGCTATCAGAATTTACATATGAGAATTTAGTCATACACATCATGCCAGACACTGAAATATATTTATGCATGCATGAAGGAGTTGTAATGAATAAAATCATAGAGTATTACTTTATAAACTTTAGAAGTTGAAGGGGTAAGGTTTCTGTAAGTTAAAACAATAATAATAAGAGAAATCACTCAAAATGCTTTTTGTAGTTATTGATTTTATTAGTGGAATAATATATGTGGACTCTGACAACTTACACTTTGGTTGAGCTTCGTTATTTACATGTTTTTTTCTTCTGACCCTTTCCTTTTCTTCTTCTTTCACTTATGGTTTTTTATGCTGGGCATGTGAAAAGGACTTTGCATTTGCTTCCAGATTTATGTTCCTAATGAGTATTAATCAATTTTGTATAGCTATCCCATTGTCCATTGACCACAAGCCTGATAGATCTGATGAGCGTGAAAGGATAGAACAAGCAGGAGGTTTCATCATTTGGGCTGGTATATTTTTCTTTTTTGTCTGTCAAAATTAAGCTACTTATTTGTATAATTTTGTTTATGGCATAGTATGAAAAATACAGCTTTCATTTTTATTAAATGAAAATTACAATTGTGATACCAAAATAATCGTGTAATCTAAGCATGTCAGGCAGTTGGTTGGTGTTCAAGTTCTAGTTTGTTTCCCCTTTTCATATGTATTACATATAACTGTTTTTCTCATTATCCATTTTACAAGAGATACGACTTATTTTCCTGCTCTCTAGAACTTTGGTGAAGTTTGACAGCTTGATGGTAATTTGAATATTTCCTTTTCATTAGTTCAGTTTCTCCTGAATTTGAAGTTCAAGGCTCTTGGTGTTTCAGTACTACATATACTGGATTGTTCATGTCATCTGAAAAGCTAATGACAAGATTAAATCATGTTTTATCCATTTAAGTTGAAAAACTTCCTTAAACAACGCTAATGAAGGTTAGGACTTGAAACAGCGAGTTCATATGAAATTCATAAGAGAGAGTCCTCTCTAAATTTATGCTGAAACTTTTGGCCTTGCCTGGAATACTTATTTTTCAACTAGAATACTGTTAGTGGGATATCTTTGTGATCTGGCCTGTAACCTCAGAGTATCTTTGTCCTGCATGCTAACTGAAGGTAATGAATTTATTAAACTCATGGCATAGTGCAACTATTCAAAATATGGGAAAGTTAAATGCAAAAGATAATTAGTTCCATCTTGGATACTTCCATGCAATTTAAAATTCTTCTAGTTCATGTTATGTAACTAGATTTACAACAGTTACAGAAACTATGTTGAAAGAGATACATTTAAGCCAGCATAGTGAATATTTCTTTCTTTCTTTATTTATTTTTGAATATGATTATTGTTTATGCTCTGAATTTTATGCAAATTGCAGATGAAATTGAAAATTTTTTTTTTCATGTTACTTGGGCTCTTGGAGCATTAATAGATCTGAGATATTATTTTGACTGCTGAGTTTGAGAAGCTTTAGGGTAAAATAATGCCTACATGTTGTTCACACAAGATGTGAACACTTTCTCAAGCCTCAGAGCTCCTATTGAATGCCGTAAACAGCATTCCAATGATCTAAGTTCATTAATTTTGTTGTCCAGGTACTGTATGTCTAAAGTGTGATAATTTGCAAGTTAGATTGATATTGTATTACTGTAATTTCAGTGTTTCTACGTGTTCCTTTATGATTCTTTTTGTCTTTTTTGTGAAAGTAACTGATAATTCTGGGGAAAAGATCTTTGAAAATATAGAAAAACCTCTAAAATGGTCTCTTATGAAATGAATATGTGAATGGCTAGTTAGATTGGACTTTTCTTTATGCATGGCTATCATTTTTGTGTAGAGAATGAAAATTAAATGATGTATTTAGATTGAATTTTATAGTTTTGTATTTTAATGATTGATGTGTATTAATTTAGTTTTGATATCCTAACTCCATTCCATAATAATGATTTGTTCTAGCTTATTTTATTCTTTTCTAGTTGTAATTAAAATTTCCTAATCATTTGCTTAATACTTGTGAAAATACCAAATCTGACTATTATTTTGAAATAACTAGTAATTAATAAATAAAATAGGTAAATTATAATTGAAACAATTTGAGTGTAATTTTGATTAAAAGGTATCAGGAAAGTACAGTTGATGTGAATAGGTGGGGCCCGCCCACGTGGGGCATAGAAAATTTTGATTCGAAGTTTGAATCGAATAAAATTTTTGGAGGAAGTATGTTGAGAAATTTTTATTATAGCATTAAAAACAATTCT
>JAWZTD010000109.1:363853-376012 GCA_035221335.1 Echites panduratus
ATATATATATATATATATATATAATAAAAGTTGAATGTGTAACATGTAAGTTACATGCCATTCCTTGATCTCATGATCAATGAAGAACCACCTCCTGAATGTCACATTTGATCTATGAAAAAAAAGCTATCATAATTTTGAAAAAAAGCGAGAAAGCGTTGCAAATAAAATAATCCTTTAGTTAAGATACTACGGTGGACTCTGGGAATCGAAGATGCAACGTGAGAAGTTGTCTCTTTTAAGGTTAAAATTCATTTAAGGCGATAAACTATAAAGTTGGATTAAGAAATAACAACAAAAATATTAAATTTCGAAAATCACGCCTGAATAATAGTCTAAAAGAAACCTTAAAAAATACACATAATATAATAGAAAATTTTAAAGTCTAGGTTTAAGTTAATATTTTACCAAAAAAAAAAAACAATTAATAAAAAATATTCATTTGTTAAGTTTTGCTTTGGTAGCTTAATAGTAAAAAGTATTACTCAAAATTGAGCCTGAAATATGACGAAAATAAGTAAGTGGAGAATGGCTTTTGAATAATGTTTGTATATATTAATTTGGAGATGGATTTATTACTCCAAAGGTAGGTGAGTCCATGGTCCAGTTTAGTCTGTGTTTGGGGAAGCCTGCTGGATCTATTCATGTTCTTTCTTGGTCACTACTGACTGGGTGAGTACTGGCTGCTCTGGCCCCCATAGCTGTTCTGATATTGGAATGGCTCAACTCAAATTTAATTTGAGCAGATCCCAAAACCCAAAATAATAATAATAATAATAATAATACTTGCGGTTTGAAGTTGAAGATGGGTTTTTTTTTTTTTTTCTCTCCATTCCACTCCTCTAGCAGAGAGTAGAAAAGTACCATAGCTTACAGCCCTTTTTTGGTCAGAAGAAAAAAGCTTAAGTAGGCATTACCCAATTAGCCAAAATTAACTTCTTTCCCAGCTCAGTCCCTGTGATGGGAAAAGGAAAGCACAACCTTTTTCATCCCACGGCCTTACACAGAGTAAGACTACTGACATCAATAATAATGGTAGTCCTGAGCTGCCCCAGAGATCATTGACTGGATGTCTTTGACCAGTCTTTTCTCTTTCCTTCTGTGACTCACTTCACTTGGCTATGCCATTGCCAATGCATTTCTTCTGCCACTCAGTCCCCAGTGGCATAAAACTCCACAGCAGACAAGTGTCTCTCTCTCTCTCTCTATATATATATATATATATATGTGTGTGTGTGACTAGAGTCTAAGGAGGAGACAGTTCTCAGTTCTTCTAACCGACACCCTTCAAATTCTCAATTTCCATGCATTTATGCAAAGATTTTTAAACAAAACAATGAGTGAAAAAATTTGTTCCAAGAATACTATTTTGGGAACCAGTAGAGGGCTTACTGTTACATGAACACAAAAATCACAGTGATGTCCCAAATTGCATCATTTATATATACAATAAATTGGATAATCTTTATGTTTTTATATGATGATCATTATACATAATATATATTTAGAGTTTTTAAAAATAAACTTAAAAATGGTAAATTAATTAATTAATTAAACTAATTAACTAACTAAAAAAAACTACTTTGAAGCTGCTTGGTTCTTGTGAGCAGCCAAAGCAAGAATTGAATTGGCAAGTTTGTTGACAGCATCAACCAAACCATTAATACCTTGTCTACTTATTTCAGCCTTTGATTCTTCAATCTGCAGTCTTCTCTGGTGCAAGTTCAGGAGTTCTCTGTGTCTTCTTTCCTCTCTCTCCTCACAAGATTGAATGGCTTCTGCTATTATGGAAGCACTTCTTGAAATGGCAGAACCAACTTCTTGAGAAGAGCTAATATTACTAGGCCCTTCTCCTGTTCTTCTTCTTCTCTTTGCTGGTGAGTCTGACCTCTCACTTGTTTCAGAATCTGAAGCTATATAAAAATACATTCACAAGGCATTATTTTGCTTCTTTAAAAATTAATTAATATTAAATATGATGGAATCAATACAATATTAATGTGTAATAACTTCAAAAAAATTTAATTATTATGAAGCGAAAAATTAATTAACTAGAATATTGTTTATGGTGAGTGAGGAAGAGAATTTACCAACTGTGGGCAATGGCTGGGAAAAGGGAAGTTGTTGAGGAGGAGGGAGTGGCAATGCTGAAACTGGTGGAACAGGGATGGGATATTGTTGGATTGGAGGCGGCATTGAGGGCTGACCTAGAGTTGGAGAAATGTTTGGATTAATGGAAGTAGAAGCAGGCCTACCAATACCACCAACACCGGCAGCAGAAGAAGAAGAACCACCAGCAGTCAGTGATGGTATTCTTGGACCTTTTCTCTCCACGACCTCTACCAATGCTTCATATATTTGAGGCAACATATTAGAAGGCAAGTTCTTGGCCTTCCTCTCGTTCTTTTCAAGATTCCAGTAAGTCTTTTGATCATGAATATTTTCTTCTTGCTGCTCTGCTACTTTCCTTTCATGTTCTCTTACCTTCTTGAAATCCCTCATGAGATTATCCCACTTGTCATTGCACTGATTTTGGCTTCTCATGCAGCCATTTCTCCAGCAATAATCTTCAACCCATTTCCATCTCAACTCCGCCGGCTTCCCTCTCTCCACACTTTCACCTTGTCTCTTCGTTCTTCTCTCGTCATCCATCTTCTTTGCCTCAATAAGCACCATTGTCTCTTGTACCGTCCAGTTCCCTTTCCTGTATTCTCTCAACACATTGTGACCTCCTTGATTTGCCATCACTATATCCATGAAAGAAAAAAGGACCCAATATTAAGGCATAGAGATAGAGATAGAAAAGAAAGAAAGAAAGGCCCTTTATCAAACCTTTCCTCTCTTAGTTAATTCGCTTAATCTGGGATTTGCTTAAGGAAGAAAAAGGGAGCAATTCAAAGTAGCCCAACATGGATCACTCTTTCTTTCTTTATTTATTTAATAGGATTCAATGCTACCGATTAATAAGAAGAAAAAAAAAACCTGTAGCATGATTGATTAGCTTCTTGGGCTGGCTTTGAACTTGTGCATACTAATGAGAACAAAGCAAAGTTGGGAAAAAATTGGTGCAATGTAATGAGATCATCTTTCTAATATCTTTTGCACTTTCTTTGTTTCACCTTTTTCGAGCTCTTACTTTGGCCTGCAAGTCTCCCCCCTACCCTTAAAATCATCAAAATATCTCCAAAAGCTTAAAGTTCAAATCTAAAACTACTGATTCAAGCCACTACTGCTCTCTACTTCTTTCTTTTGACACTGGTGTTGGAAGAGAGGAGGCATCAGGGAGGGAGAGAGGAGGGGGAGAGACGGAAGATTGAGACGAGGGGGCTTAGAAAAGTATAGTATACCATATCATAAGAAAAGGCCAAAAGAATCCATTCAAACTGACATATCCACAACCCCCCAAAAAAAAAATTCAGGGAGAGAATAGGGGGAAAGAAAGAGAGTGGGGCATGGTGGCGGGGGGCCGAGGAGAGAGAGGGGGGGTGCCCTGCATGCAGAGGTCTTTGATTACCATCATAAAACACGTGGCTAAGCCAGCTGCAATCATAACCTTAGTTCAAGTGCATTATTATGATAACACCATCTCTTCTTAACTTAGGGGAAATAAATCCAACCAAGGAACTAGGTCACCATAAAGTGCTTGGTGCGACCACAGACACCGGTGCCCTGTGTGTCCTTAAGCATATGACAGTCGGTAAAAGTTGAATTAAGTGTACTATGTTTTGTGATTTTGTAAATGCAATAAGAGGTTTCTCCTTAATTTCAATGCAGATGATATGTATTTTGTGATTTACTTTTTATTATAATATTTACGGGTCAAACTCCATGTCACTTGCAAGGAGAGCGCCAAACCAAGTGTGTTAGAAAGAAGTTGTGGGTGAGTGTGTCTTAAAAATAATTTTGTAAAAGAATATAAATAATATTATATCAAATATAATATTCGAATGATGGAAATAGAATAATATATTGTACCAACTTTGAAATTTAATCTAATAACTAAAAAGTGAGAGTTTTTAAAATTGAGATATAATCTTTTTTTCTACTTTTTAAGAGACTTTTCTTCATTTTACTTTTATTTGAGGAGTATGAAGAAATAAGAATAATTGAATAGCTCTATTATATTAATAAGAGATATAGAAAATATCAAAATGGGACTTATAAAATATAAGTATGTGAATTATGAAAAATAAGGTTAATGCATAATTTGAAACAAAATGCAACAAAGTATATACACAGATGTGTATATATATATATAATAATGTTATGGAGTAAAATACTAAACGGTTAAGGAAAGCCAATATTTTTTTTATAAAGCTATTTTATAAACTAAATTTTAAGATGTTTAATTAAATATTATTTTTTTTAAGTCGATTGACCATTAACTTAGCACTTTGTAGCTCTCTATAATATTTTTTTTAATAAAATATAATCAAATACTTTAGGGTTTATTTTATCCTTTTAATATTTAATTTATAAAATATATTTACAACAAAAACCTTATAGAAATTTTTATTTTTTTTAACAATTAACTTAACTATTAACATTTTCTTAATATATATTCCGTAACCCTCCATAATATTACTATAAATATATGTATTTATTTATATATATACGTATATATACAAACGTGTGTGAGAGCATGAATCATGTGACACAATCCAAAAAAATTGAAATATGAAGATTAATTCTAGACAGAAGAATTATTAAAAAATAATTATCATTAATTATCTCTAAACGTTAGAATGTACCTATTTCTATGTATATATATTCATTTTTTTTCCTCTAAGACTAGGTTAGGGATTTTTGTTTTGAGGCAGGGATTTTATCTATACATTAAATTATAAACTCTAATATTTTGTATTATAAATATTTTAATTATAATTATATAAAATAAAAATATTGAAGATTAAAAGTTCAAAATTAAAGGGGCTGAAGCTTAACAAAAAAAAAAAGTTAGTTAAATACAGAGAAAATTTATAAAAATTCAAGAGTTTTATGCCAAAGAGAAATAGAGGAGCAAGAAAGTTTAAAAGTAATTAAAGGCTGATTTTGTCATTACATTGTTTTAAAGTATGCGAATTTCAAATAATAATATTCAAAATCTTCATTTACTAAAAGCCCGGGTGCACTTCTTGATTTCACACGCGAAATGACAAAATCCCATTTATACCCTTCAGCTGCGTTTCTTCTCTTCCGTTGACACAAAGGAAGCGTGAGAACTGAGAGAACCAAAGATCATACGAAGTTTCAAGTGAAGACTGGAAGACATGCATAATTGTAGGAGCGATTGCTGAGAGTGGTTATTAGTCGGAATTTGGTTTCGCCGGCTCTTGGGGAAATCGTGTAGCATGGAGGAGCTGCTGATATCTCCGGCTGATTCGCGTGGCGGTGCAGCGCCAGGAAAGGAACAACAGGCTGCTGGAGTTGGAATCCTCCTTCAGATCATGATGCTTGTTCTTTCTTTCGTCCTCGGGCATGTCCTTCGCCGTCATCGCTTCTATTATCTTCCTGAAGCCAGTGCTTCCCTTTTAATTGGTAATACACTGATTCCGTTGAATTGCGATTGATTTGACTCCGATTTCAATTGATGATTTCGATGTAAGATTCCGTTTCTTACTGTTGTATATAATCCTTGGGCAGGGTTGATTGTTGGTGGACTTGCTAACATTTCCAATACGGAAAATAGTATTAGGTCAGTGCTTTTTTCCCAGTGATTTTCTTCTGGTGTTCTTAACTACAAACTCCGTCCCCTCTTTCTTTGAGCTTACTGTTCAAATTTCTCTTTTCCTTTTTCTTGGTTGGCAGGTCCTGGTTTAACTTTCACGAAGAGTTTTTCTTCTTGTTTCTATTGCCTCCAATAATATTATATCCTTTCTTAAGTCCTTCCTCTTTTGATTGTGTCTCTGTTTTGTGTTCATTGCCAACTGTTGTTTCTCTTTGACTCTTTGTTCACTCAGTCAGGGTTCAGCCTACAGCCTGTAAGTTTCTCTTCTCTAAGAATTTGCGCCTTGGCACTGTTGTCTTTGTTTTCCATAATTTATATAATAGGATGTTTTGCTGATACAATTTACAGAAACCATTCTTTTCTAACTTTGGAGCCATTGTTGCCTTCGCTATTCTGGGTACATTTATCGCATCTGTTGTCACAGGGATTCTGGTGTGAGTAACATTATTGCTTGTCATATTTTCCGTTTTATTGCTTATAACATATTGGCAGGAAATTGGGTGTTGGAACCGTATTTTGTTGCTAACTGACAAATAGATCAATTCAAATTTGAATTTTGGTTCTATTTTCTTTGAATTTCTAAACCTAATTCCATAGACATACTTAGCCTTATAATTTAACTCTCCAGAGCTTTGACTCCCTCCATTAATTGCTCTGTGTACTTTTTTATGTTATTTCTGCAGTTACCTGGGTGGTGTCATGTATCTTATGTACAAACTACCATTCGTGGAATGTTTAATGTTTGGGGCTTTGATATCTGCAACTGATCCGGTCACTGTTCTATCAATATTTCAGGTGATGTTCCCATTCAGCAGGCTATTTTCTGACAATTTATTACTAAAATATATTGGAAATACAATTGATAGAATCCATTTCAAGGACTAGGTCTCCAACATCAAAGTGTCCAATTTGAGAAGGACTAAATCTCCAACATAAGACAATCAAGTTATAAAATCTCTCCTGCCAAAATAGAAATAAAATTAGCTATTTATAATAAATGTCCTAGATAGTTATTGGTAACTAGAGAAAGCTGTGGGAGTAGTGCTTAGTTGTGGGAGTAGTGCTTAGTTGTAGGAGTGGATAGTTAGTTGGACTTAATCATCTGCTAAGAATGACTGAAACCTGTGCAGGAGTGGGTTCTTATCGGATTGTCCCAATGTTTAATCAAACGGTCTACTATTAGTCTTCTCAGATCATCTATATAGATTATAACAACATATTAGGTTTTATGCTTAATATCTAGTGAAATATAACCTGTGCACTTCACGGGAAATGCAAACGTGACAAAAGGAGATTTGGCTATATATAAGAATCATCTATTGCTATAATTGCTTCTGTTTTTATGGATTAGCTTAGTCTTTTCAGTCAGTGTTCTCAATTCTGATGTCTCTTCAATCTATTTGTCCTATATCCTGGACCGTTCTCCAAAATTCTTGTCATGAGGCACATTAATATTCAGCATAGGTTCTGAAAAGGAAATGCAAATAGACAATACGAAAAATCAAGGGGTATGAACAGTTTTGGAGAAGAAGGAACAAAATTAATAATCTTATCATATGAATTCTATTCTTTGGTCCAGTGAGATATTGGAAAACTTTTGCACAAGTGAATAAGAAATGAATAAGAAAATTTCATGTTTTTTTAATTTTGGTTAGGTATTTTATCAGACGTTTATACCAAGTTGTATTTGTTTGCTATTTCAGACTCAGAAGAGGTAGCTTAACTAGGATCCTTGCCAATAAATGTAGGCAATTAACTATTGTGTAAAGGCCAGTTAAGTAATTGATGCTTATAATGCGAAAAAGTTGAGCCTCCAAAGAATTATTTGATTAAATGAGTTTAATGTAGAACACTAGAAGGGTTGGCACATACACGGTGTTTGTTAGATGTCGAAGTAGCTGGCTAGTTTAGGAAAGGTATCTTTCTTTGGCACAAGTAAAAAACTTGTAGTAGATGCAGGTCTGATTAGTTTTGATTTGGCAGAGGATGGTAACTAAGGATAGTTGGTGAACCCAAGGCTTTCTTTTTGATGGTAAATGTGGACACTACAAGAGGGGAAGTCAATTCTTGCATACTTCCCAGGAATTCAATATTTGGTTTGACTTTTTGTAGGGTAAACTAAGCATGATCAGGGTTGTTTAGGTGGAAATAGATAAAGCTGGAATAACTATATGCGGGTAAACACTTGTTGTGGAGAATTCAATGGCTAGAGTCAAAATAAATCAGTCAAAGCAAGGTATTATGCTGATGTAGATTTGTTGATTAATTGTTCGTTTGCATTATCTTTTCAGCAAGAATAATTTAATGTTGCTCTCTGTTACAGAAATACTTATTTTTGTAGTACTATTAAATTAAGGTGCATTAATTAGGATGTCTCTGGATATCCAACACTTGATGTAGGGGATCTTTTATGTTGTTTTTTAGCTAGTACTATATGTGCATTAGCTTAGCATTGTCTCTCCCACGGTTTGTGCTATTTTTTTCTTCCACACCATTTGTGCTATGGAATCAATAACTGTCTCCAAGTTGCTTTAACAATTTTCTTGCAAAAGTGGTATGTAATTGTTATTGGGTCATCTTGAGCTTGAACAGAATTAGATAGGTGTAGAGTTTTGCATCATCCGGAAGCATCTTTCTGACACTAGGTGGTATCTTGGTATGGTAGGTATTAGTTCTAAAATTCCTGGGAATCACATTTTGTATTTCTGGCAAAGAATAGATATGATTGATGCATCCGAGGAGGTTTTTCATCCATCGGTTATATATTCATAATGTATTTTCTTCGGGTGGTGGCTGCATCTTTGGCACATCAAATTTTGTTCTTGTGCCAATCTATCTTTTTGTTGTATAGACAAATATAATATATTTTTTGCAGATGTTTATTTTCTAGATACTTGTTTTCTTCTTTTGTATACACCCTAGTGGTACGTGTCTATCATCAGAAGAGTGACTCAGCCTGACATTACATATTTTAGGAACTCGGAACAGACACGAACCTCTATGCTTTGGTCTTTGGGGAGTCTGTTCTAAATGATGCAGTAAGTTTTTTGTTATGTTATCTCTTTTATGTTGCAACCTCTTTGCATATAGTTGCATTGTACATCTTGTTTTCAAAGCATACTGATACCATTTACAGAATGTACATACTAATATTATTTTACATTTTACACAATGCATGGTTGTCCTCTGATAAGTGTTTGATTTATTTGCCTTAACAATGATCAGATAATATGAGTAGATTGCTTAGAACATTTGATTTCGCATTCTTTTTTCTGTTATGTATTCCATTTCTTGTTCAGTCCTTATATAGAGAATTGCTGTTGGAGTTACTGGTAATTATACAATGACTTATTTTGTTTGTTTCCTGTGTGGCATGCAATTGGAAGATGGCAATCTCCTTGTACCGGTAGGTCACCTCATATTTATTCATTTTAATAAGAATGGTTAAAAGATTTTTGATAAGTCTACCTTTGTTGTTGTAGGACAATGTCATTAGTAAGAAGCCATATGTCCTCTGGTCAGAATTTCTTAATGATCATTTTAAGATTTCTTGAGACCTTTGTTGGCTCAATGTCATCAGGTTTGTCACAACTTACTGTCAATAAGTTACCATTGAAGTATTCTTAATTTACTTGCAGACTCGTGTGACATAATTTTTTTTTTCTTTTTTTTGTTCTTTTCAATGTGATTAATTCTTCTCACAGAAAAGTAGATTTTTTAAGCTTCTGAATACCAAGTAAATTATAATTTTTGCCCCTCAGTGTAGAAATTCTTTTATGCACCCCTTATGGTAGCCAAATAGCAAGTGGCAACAACTGGATATAGGGATTAGGCACACATCACAAGTGTTGGTCCCGGAAGGCCTTGGATTTTCGGGTTGGTTATTGAAAATTACAACAAAACTTGCCTTCCCAGTTTCTCAGTCACTGAGAAAGATCTCTCTGCTTGATGCTTAATGCACCTCCTTATCATTTAAAATTTTCATAAAAGTGCTTAGTCATGGGATTTCAGTATTTTATCTTCATAAAAGTATGTGGCTTTTGTTAAATTAATTATATAATTAAGAGATGAAAATATTATATATGTAATTTGGAAAAGTAACTGAAAAATATGATTTTATTGGAAAAGAAATTCTTTTGCTGGGAAGTGTTTCTTATAAAAGCTTGGGCAATCCTCTCCCCATGAGATGACCGTTCAGAGTGGAGTTAGGCCCAAACTTAACTTTCAATATGATATCAGATGATCAGAGGCAGCTCTAGTCCAATGCTGGCTCTATAGTTTCACCTTCTGCCACCTGAAGATGTCAAATCTTGCAAACCTCATGCACCAAATGCCAACTCCAAGGTTTGAGGGGATTTGTTGGGTGTAATTCTACTATGAAATACATTTTATGAGGAGAGAATTGTCCTAAGATTTATAAACATTTTCCCACATTATGATATGCCCTCTCAACCATTATACAGTTGAATGAGGGAACACATTCATCTGATCTGCTGCTATTTTGATGTAGCAATAACTAAGCATTGCTTCTATATTTACAGGTGTCGGAGTTGGATTTACCTCTGCCTTGATATCCTTCATATTGATTATTATTTTTCTGTGTTACAACTTGCACTACTGTTAATAGTTGGAGAAGTCTTGTGTTTAAGCCTTGACCACCAGAACCTTTTCAAGTATGCTGGTCTGGACATTGACAAGTAAGTGCCTACTTTTGTCAATCAGATTATATTTTATTATGTCTAACAATTCCTCAGTTACTCCTCTTCAATCTTTTTTACAGTCTTCAGAACCTGGAGTGCTGTCTATTTGTACTTTTTCCTTATTTCTCGTAAGTCTTCTCTGTTATTTTATTTAAGTTTCATTCACTCCTGCTTGGTATTCTCTCAACTGAATCTTGGTCTTTTTTTTGGCCAACTTTCTTGATGTTTTTTTTCCAGGTATATGCTTTCAGAAGGGCTTGGTCTCTCTGGTATAGTGTCTATATTGTTCACTGGAATTGTAAGTCAATGTCTTTTTCTTCCTTGTCCTGATCCAAATTTCATTGGGTTATACATGCTGATGAGGTGCCAATGGCCATTTCCTTAGGTTATGAAGCACTATACCTTCTCAAATTTGTCAGACAATTCTCAGCGATTTGTGTCTGCATTTTTCCACTTGATATCATCGTTGGCTGAGACATTCGTGTAAGGGGGTATTTTATTGTTCAATCTTTCCCTTTTCCTTTTTTTTGCAAGAACAAGTATCTGAACTTGTCAATTGAACAGATTCATATACATGGGATTCGATATTGCCATGGAACAACACAGCTGGTCTCACATTGGATTTATCTTTTTCTCAATTGTATCCTTCTTGGTCAAAAACATATGTAGAGATGAGTGGTTTCTCCAATATTTTTCTTGAACTGATTTTTGTATATTTCTTAACCTGTTTCGATCGTGGCCAGATATTCATTGGAATTGCAAGGTACACTTGAACCAGTTACAATATCTGAACTGAAATACCCTTGAATATAATTGCTAATACCAAGAGAGCCATTTTGATATCAACTGTATTTTCAGAAAAGCTTCAATAGTGATTAGTATAAATGTGTCTGAAAATTCTCTTTGATTTATTTGATTACTCCAAGCAAGTTAGTGATGTTGTAATAGCAAATGCTCATTCTACACAAAAATTATAATCTATATAAGTCATCACCTTGGGGTATAGACTTTCACATGGTTTAATTGGTCAACTCAATTCTTATGTATGTGTTTATCAAATCAGTAGTAAACTATTATTACTATTAATATTAAGGACAATTTCTTTCTTCTTTAAGATATATCCATAAACCGTTATATGATAGTGATTTATGCTAAATATACATATACAAACGGCATGTAACCATGTAACATTCCATTTCCAAATGCAAGATTGTACACAAAAGTTACGATGTCTCAGATGATCTTTTCAAGCATAATTTATTTTTGCCTAATATTTACATGAATTACTAGGACACACGTGCATTTTTTTTTAAACATCTAAAGAATTGTAGATCTTCTGATTTTAAGTTGTGTATTCTAGACTAAAAAGTTATTCTGCTTTCTTTGTGAAGAGCTGCAAATGTCTTTGGTTGTGCATATTTGGTAAATTTGGCTCGACCATCACATCGAAAAATACCCATACAACATCAGAAGGCACTTTGGTACAGTGGTGAGTGGTGAAGAATTTGAATTGCTTTTCTTACTTCTGTTTCTCTTTTTGTCTGAGTGATGATGAGTATAAACGTCCAGGTCTTCGAGGGGCTATGGCTTTTGCTCTTGCACTGCAATCAATACATGATCTTCCAGAAGGCCATGGCCAGACAATATTTACTGCCACTACTGCTATCGTTGTTCTAACGGTAAGCAAAATTTACCTGTGATTGGGGATTTATTTGGCCAAATATGTATCAT
>JAWZTD010000109.1:383283-400540 GCA_035221335.1 Echites panduratus
ATGATAGCGAAGTTAGGTCAAACCAGAAATCAAATTACACAGAAGATGACGTAATCCAATGGTTAGATTCAAAACCAAACCAATCAGTCATTTGTGTCATTCGGCAGTGAAGTTGGACCATCTTTGGAGGAATATGGTGAGCTAGCTGATGCATTAGGAGAATTGAACCGGCTATTTGTATGGGTGATCCAACCGGGTCCAGGAAGACAAGGTGGTCCACCGGGTTTTCTTGGAGAAGAACCGAATTCACCATGTAAGGAAGAAGGCTACTACCCAAAGGAAATAGACGAGAAAGTTGACAACCGATACAAGGATGGGCACCTCAACTGCTAATACTAAGGCTTAGTTTGGATGCACCATCCAAATGGTATCATCTAATTTCATAAAATTTCATAAAATGTATATTTAAATTGAAACTTATTTTCACTAAAAATGAAATTTTTTTTTTAGAAATCAAATTAAAACATCCACCTAAGATAAGATTGATCAATTTTGTTAGTTTTTTAATGAAAAATAAACTCCAATTGATACTTATATTTTACGTGTTGATGGATGAAGAATGGAGGTGAAGAATTAGATATACAAATAAGCCTAAGCCATCCTGCACTAGGTGGGTTTTTGTCACACTGCAGATGGAACTCAACTGTGGAAGCAATAGGGCGAGGTGTACCAATTTTGGCATGGCAATTAGGGGTGACCAATTCCATAATTGCAAATTGCTAGGTAGACATTTAAATGTTAGAAGGATGCTCTTGACAAGTGAAGATCCTACAGAACTAGTGAGAAAGGATAACATAAAGAGTGGAATTGACTCGTTGCTAGATGATAAAGAGGTTCTCACGCAAGCACTAATATTGAGAAGCAAAATTCAAGGGCGGTTTTCCAACAAGTTCAATTTCTTCTTTTAAGACCTTCATTGACGTTATCCACAAGAACTAAGGTGTTTCTAGTTTCGGTTTGTTAACTACAGAGATTATAGCAGCGTTTTCCATTAGAGTGACTATTTATAATTTTTGGAGGGGAACTTTTTAGGTAATCCCCAACTTTCAATGTGTAATGAGCAGTTTTTTATTATTATTTTGTAATTTTAAAAAGTTACGGGTGCTTAAACTATTTTACTAAAGCTATTAACTCACCTAGGAGGATTGGAGCAGTGAAAAGACCTGTGCAATTTCCATTTGGATTCCGTTTTCAACCAAACTAAGTCGTTTTAGACCCATCTCACATAATTGAAAACCACAGCGAGTCTAAAATGTCAAAAAGGAACAAGTCAACATTCATCAAAAGTAAAAAAAGAGGGGAAAGGGAATTGGAAAATTCACTAATTTTTTACACTATTATAATCAATAGACGCAAGGCAAGAAAGGATAATTGATGACATTGATATTTTTGCTGTGCAAAAGGATATTGATTACAAGGGTAAAACTATATAAATCTGTGAGAAAAGAATTTGATGAATGAGAATAATTATCAATAGAAGACACTTGAACAATTACTGTATAGAACTGAGAGAGCTCACGAGTTCTAGTCCAATGGATCTGGATCCAGCTTTGGTACAATTGCAGATGCTAACTCTATATGAGATGCACGAACAGCACCTAAAAGCCGCTCTGGCAACTCATCTGCTGTATTTGACTGAATAACATGCATGCAAATTAAGATAATTTACTGACTCAAACTAGAAGACAACCGAGGAATGAATTGAAATGTGGAACTATGCTATCATTTGTACGTTTTATTTTGCACAAGATTGTTTACAATAATACTACATTCATTTATGTTATATTTATGCAAGATTAAAAAGGAAAATGTCACAGACAAGTCCCTGCTCTGATTTATTCTTAATATCAACATGTTAAGTGAGAGAAGAAAAACTATCATAAAACCTCGAAGGCAAAATGAATATAAAGGTCCCATGAAATGATATGCAGATACCTGTATAAGAAAAGCCATGTCTACTACTAAAGTTGTGATTACACCCACCACTAGCCCCAAAACTCCATTTGCCACAGTCGATGACCCAATATCAACATCAATCTGCAAAAATTAGTATTATGATGGTTAGTCTTGTTGGCTACGTACAGAATGACTATACATTCTGCAAATATGCCATTTCCTATCTATATTTGCTAGGAAAATGTGGATCGATCTTTACTTCCAAATATTTAGGACCACGGATGTAGTTACAATCAACTGCTTTCCCCAATAAACAAGGGGTGCTTCCAACACTCTGACGGACAATCCAAGAGCCCTGCATGGTGGACAATTTCAGTTTATAAAGTCATTAAAATTTAATCAAGAAATACCAAAACAAGGTAAAAGAAGAAGAGATTGTGAACACCAATGTCCAACTTAACTATGGGTAAAAAATATTTGAAGACTACAGCAATATAATATTTTCTTTCTCAGTCACAAGTATTACAAAGAGAGACCTTAGGCACTGAAGGGATAAGTTTCAGTCTACTATTTCGGAACTCATCATCACCATCAACAAAACGTTGTAAAAGAGATCCGGATGTTATCTTCTTCGTTACAAAATAGAAAACCATGCTGTAGTGCGTTGATCCAGGTACCTACAAAGATATAGATAGAATACAGGTTAAACATCTAAATGTTGTATAAAAATTAAGATCAAACCAGGTTGTGGAAAGACTTACTTGAACATTTACAACCAAAGAAAAAAGTCCTTTCTCAGACGCAACCTACCAAGATAATAAGATATAAGCAAAGGTGATGGATACAAGACAGTACACATACAAAAATAAGTGAAAACATATCTTTCTTTCAATTGCTCTTCATGAATTTTCGGACCATTTACAAAATGTGTATGCTGGTAGAACAAATCCTTTATAGAATTTCACAGGTTTGTGCAAATCCAAAGTGTTTTAAGGATTTCTTCAGAACCCAACTTTCATTTAAGGGTTTAGTTAGTACCTTTCTGATGAAAAAAAAAAAGGTAATTAAATGGAGGAATTCTTGTCATTATCAAGACCAAAATGGAGAATTCACCAAGACAACCTCTTGGCACGTTAGTTAGGTGCTTACTCTTTAAGTCCTGAAAGTCAGAATGTAGCAAAATTCCTCATACTATTACAGGCAGCGCAGGTGTTTGCACTGTAAAATTTCTCAATTTTTTAAAGATATATGTACAAAGTCAGATCCATTAAATGTTGGAAGGAGAAGTAATTGCCCAACGGAGAGGTAAAAAGTAGTTGCCTAATTGTTGCCCACCCATGCGTGCAAGGACATGCTGAAATCTATGTCCATACTCTTAAATAATAAGGAACTCCAAAAGAAAACATGCTAAAATGCCAAATGCAAGCAAATTGAGTTTGCCAGATCAAAAATGCACTCCCTCCATCAAAGTAATTTTACATATCATTTCTAATATAAAAATACCACTACAAAAACTTTTCCAGATCTTAAGATTAACCAGACAACATGATTTTAAAAAAAGCACCATTAAATCATCAGATCATATACCTATATTAAGTAAGAAAATGAAGTTCACTTAGAAACAAACTACTCCCAGAAAAAATTACCTGTGCTGCACAACCAGGACGCCTGGCAACATGATCCATCCTCTTGGTGTCCTTAAACCAATCAACAGCAACAAGGTCCATAATGTGCTTCCCAGCAGAAATCTTGAAAACAAGGCAAAAAAAAAAGAAATTAGAGCAACAGATTGTCTATATCTGTGTCAACAAGTACAAGGGGTGAAATAACACATGATCAACCTTTGATTTGTCATGAAAAAAACTCTTGCTACGAACTCTAAAGTTGTTTCCATCAGATATAGACCAGCAGTTACGAGCTTTATCACTGTCATCACGACGAAGGTTGCCCGAGAAAATGGACAAATCAATATCATCTATTGGCTCTTCCTCAGAGGCTTCAAATCATTAAAAGATTGTGAATATTACTTTCATTTAGAATGACAATGAATTATTAAGAATCTATGGATGGAAAAAAAAAGACAAATTCTAAAATTCCCACCAGATATCTTCAATTCATCTTCAAAGCTGAGAGGCAATGCCTGCATATTTCCAATACTTCAATTTGAGAATACCAATAGATTTTTCTTTTTTTAATCCTTTATTATTATAAAAAAATCAAAGCTAAAACTAAAACCAAAAATAACAAACTAAACAAAAAAAAAAAAAAGGAAAATCTACCAACATAGGTATCAACTAGCGGAACAAATATAGTTCATACCTCTTGATCAGGCACTTGATAATCTTCATCCTCATCAGAGTACTCATCCACCATTGTTGGATTTTTACTTGAAGTATTTAGTTGATCTAAAGAAGCACTGCGTAGATGAACAGAAGATCCATAGAGTTTTTTGCTCCTCTTTCCAGAAACAGAAGCTGATGTCATGTTCACCATAACTGGGATCCTTGGAGCAGCTGCCCTTTCATCAGTTTGCGAAAAATATTCTCGCAGTCCTGCATAATCCAGAAACAACCATTCACAACACAATAGAGAAACACAAAATCCATTACTCAAGACAACACAGCAGCAATTCTAAAGAGAAAATAAAGCAATAATCAATCTTGTAATTGGATATGCAACATTTCTAGTCGCCCAATATTGTACATCATAAATGAATCTCTAGAAAATGATGAGGTAATGAAAAATATGACAAGAAAAGACATTAAAATGGAATGAATGCTTAAAGCCACCTTTGAATTCCATCCATTTCACAATATAGATCATTTTTAAATTGAAAATTTGTTTCAAGATATGTCTTTTTATGGTATTGGAAAGTATCTGTTTCTTTTTATTCTACAACTGTCCCAATTAATCTTTTTATCCAAATTTCCTAGAAGACTTGACTAAAAGCATTTTTTGGTACATTGAATTGCATTGTTTTCTTAATCCTTAAATGTGTGGAACAACCTCGAATGACATATATTGTGAAACAAGGGAATACCATATACATCAAGAACATGGGCCAATCCACTCCATTATAAATAAAAGAATAATAAATAAAACATGAGATGTGACTTGCAATATACTTAATATGAAGGTATAAAGTGTTCCCATTTAAGTCAAAGCATTACCGATAGAAAGATCTCATAGATACCAAGACTTTGGTTGAGGCATGAAGAATGTACAACAAAAAAAGCATTCAAAAAGTCAGATGATCAATTATATCAAGAAACCATCTCTAATGCTTTTGTTTGCACAGAACAGTCCTTAGTGACGACAAAATGGAGAAAAGTTGCTTTGACACATGAAATGTGAAGAAAATCAGTCTTAGACACCAAAGTTTCCATACATATTTTCATTATTTCAGATTCCCATTTCTAATTATCAAATACTGTAATTTGAATTTGGTCTTCTCAAATTAACAGCTGATGAAAGAATGAGAAAAAGAGGATACAGCAAAAAGACATGAGTATTAACACCACAGGATATTAACCCAAAGCAATGTCAAAAAGTTTACCAATCAATTAAGCCTGAGAATCATCTTTAAAGTAAGTAGAACCAAAATCATAGGAGCTTACCAGCTACACTGTTTAACATTTGAAGCAGACAATACTGTTGAAAAGAAGAAATATAATTCACTCCCCAGCCTTTCAGGTCAATTTGCATGAGATGCTGCACCTGTGTTCTGGGCATCCCATGATGAGGCTTTAAAGGGGAAATATTGAATCCCCCACCTGCAAAAACAGTGACAATGTTTTGGCATGTATGATTTCATATGAAGAGATGGTTTTTACTATATATCAGTCAAAATATAAATCAAAATTCATACAACTTAGAAGAAAAGGACCAAAGGGAATTTACTCTCTATGTTTCCCCTAACAAATCCTGGCTGTGGGCCACAATTTTCATGCTCCCTTGAGCGAAACAATACAACTGCACAGAGAAATAAAAGATTGCTTTAGAACAGAAAACATCCAAAACTATTTTTCTACAGAAGATAAATCTAGTCATGAATGTCGTTAGGAGGGTTACCATAACTCCCATCATCATTCCGACGCCAATAACGCACATAGCAAAGGTCACGAGGCCAAATGATCCTGCAAAAGCAAGGAGCATATTTCCATTGGGACAAAAGGAGGTGTGGAAAAGGAAAGTTTCTATCATCTTGTTTATAAAAGAAAAACAAATGAAATATACAGTGAGCATACAGAAGATTTGCATCTCGACAAAGCAAAAATTTAAGATCAAACATTTTCCAGATTAAATCTAACACCAGTTCATCCCACTCATAGATATTACGGTCAACTTACCATTTACTTATTTTAATAACTCAGTTACATATTTCAAGATTAAGATTGGAATAATAAAATCATGGTAGGGGTTATGCAGCGCAGCTGCTCAACTCTATAATCCAAGTAGCACGTGTAGTTTACATGTCATATTAATATATTATACAGTCAAAGACCTTGAAAGAAGGCGAGGCAAGCATAGGAGATGTCCACGTTTTAAACAAGATGGAAATAGATCAGTGGATTGATTTTGTAATTAAAACACTGTCAAGATCATGATACAAAGGACAAAATATATAGTGCACAAAAAATGGAGATTATCCAGAGCAAGATATTACATGGAGAACCAATCTAATTGAAGTCTGTGATAGAGTATTGCTGTATGTCCATCTACCTCCTCAACCAAGCTACCATGCTGGAAAGTGCAGTCCCACCTGCATAAAGAGTACAGAAACTTCTGAGCATCAAATACCATAATCAATTAACCACAAAAGGAGGTATGAACTTTGAATATTCATTCATGATTTTAAGCAAAAAGGGTCTTTTTCATCTAACTATGGTTCTGAAGTGAGAAGAAGGTATGCAGACTGAAGCCACAGGTCCAATATGATGAGAAAGGGGCAAACAAATAAAAAGATAAATAATATTCTTACTTTAACTTTTCAAACCGCATTCTAAGTTCCGTTACACACGTTCGCATGGTTTCCAAGTTCCGAGACCAGAGTAATGCAAAAAATAACTGATCTAAAATAAACCTATTTAAAAGAAAATAACCCAACTACTTTATATGCTAAAATATAGGATTAAATTAGGTATCACAAGTTGTAAAGGAAATCAAAAAAAAAAGCCAGAGGTTTATGTGTGAAGGACACTACTTTTGCATTGAATCCTTTACTAAGAACAAAAGCTTTACTCGATCAGCCCCTATTCGATGCTAATAGTAGTTTCCATCATACAAAAACAAATTTCCAGGACACATGGAAATGAATTTTCTGCTTTTAATGCTTTCATTTGCTTCATATTCATCCATCAATTTTCTTGTTATATCAAATGTAAGATTCATGTACCTATCTCCACTACTCTATCAGACCCATAACACAGTAAATTGGAAGTGCATGTACAAAATTGTATCTCCATTTTCTTAAACTAAGCATCTTTCCATCTAAAATTCTAAATAACCATATTCCACTGACACGTATAAACATAAGGCTCTCTTTTACTCCTGTATTATTTCCTGTAACATTTCAAAGGTAGAAATTCCATTTTGGACTGATATTACATTGGATTCTCAGCAAAGCTCTTATTTTAGTCAAGTAGTTCTTCTTCCACAAATTTAATTAGTTTGATACAATTCCTGTCTGCAGAGACTGTCATGTAACCAGAATAATCAGACAAATATGGTGGACTCAATATTGTGGCAGATAGAAGACTCCAATTATGATGCTGAATCTTGTGAACGACACAACTAAACCTTCTCAGCAGCCAAAAAAACCCCATTATCAGTGATTGAACAGCATCTCAACACCAAAAAGAGGGAAAATAAGGTACTAGTGTCTCAAACAAAATGCTTCATACACGTATTGAAGGACTTGAACATAAACACTACTACTTCTAGAGTATCATTAAGGCGTTACACACGAGGCACAGTTGCAACAAACCGGGAAACAGAGTGTGCGGAACTCAACATGGTCACCACCCAATTAAAAAATTACAATTCTGTGATGAACGTGCTAAATTGGAGAAAGGTACCAGATATAATTGCAAAATGGACAGACTTTGATAAAGTAAGCGAATAAAATCAAGTCAAGAATGACACCTCATTTAGTCAATTCAAAATTCAAGATAGGCAAGATACATTTTGATTTATTTCAAGAAAATACAATGTCAACAGATCACTAAAGGATTCATAAATATTTGACCAACAAACTATTATTATATGCTAATCTAGGTTACAAATGGTAGTCATCTCTTCTAAGCATCATTAAAAGGTTTCAAATGAATCCATATGGAAACATCCAACCACTGAATACCACCTTCTGAGGAACTGAAAAAGGATAGCAACAGAGCACTATTGCTCCCTTTAAGGGTAAGCAGTTAAAGATTCCTCAGAGAAGATGACTACTGTTTTCCTTCAGCAAGAAGCATACTGCTAAGCCAAAAATACTAATAAAGTAATTCTAAAATTCAATCTCCTAGTCTTGTAATTGCCTATGAAGTAGAATACTCCAGAAGACCTGGACAGCCTAAACGATAATACGAAAGACAACTGACCCTTCTCAAAGCAGTAATGGAGAAGGAAACTTTTATTTTAGCCTCTTCAGAACACACACATCAATCCAAAATCTGTTCCTATTTTCAGAATCCACCACAAAGCAAAAGCCTTCTAGTACACATCCATGACAATACAGCAAAAGGCACAGCTCACCTCGTAGATTCTCCCATTTTCATATTGCTTCCCAAACTTGCATCACATCCACAACTTCTTTACATAGTACATCCTCCAAAGAAAGTTCACATGCCGGTTAACACTAGAAACACTAAGGTCAGTCAAGAGGTCCACCACAAAAAGTCTGAGAGACCTCAAATCATATGTTGCGATGGGAAGATAATGGATTGTTTGAGAAATTTATTTGACACCGGTTTCAAAGATATATTTCTTATAAAAGAGTCACCCAAACTCGCTTTGCCTAGATCATTTCACGTGTCACAAGAAAACAAATTCTTCAAGCTAGTAAAATTATAATCTGTAATCATCCCAATTGCAGACTTTAGCAATAATATAGTTCCAAAAAACTGGCGAGAAGTTTTACAGGTTCATGAAAAGTAGATCATAGAGAAAGTGAACACAGCATGAAAAGATAAATTACATGCTGTTTGTTAAATTATGCACCTCATCTCTGGGCTTAAACTGATGGAAAGAAGATGAGCTTAACCACTTAACATGCCCCCTCATAGGTGAGCTGAACACAAATTTTCAATAAAGACCCAACACATAGCAAAAACATCCAGGGGAAACAAACAAGATTTGTCAAATCCAGCTGTGATTCCTAGTTAAATTTTTAATATAAAAACTTGATTTTAGAGGATTGAAATGTTTAATATGGTATCCAAGGGAGAAATCTTGTGTTCTACTCATGATATTGACATAAAAATCGCGTTGTTTCACCCGTTCATTGTTGACCAGGTCTTGGGCCTTGATTGAAGATTTGTGTTCAACACCCCTCTTTATAAGATTAAAATTTATATAAGATGAAAATTTAACACTCGTTATTCAGGAAAATACAGTAGAAAACATAAAAATAACTAAAGATGAAATAAACCTGTCATTATGTATATAACAACCAAGGTTCCCAAAAACTGCATATAAGTATAGATATTTCCATTTGTTTTCTAAATTTAATTTAATTTCAAATGAGTTGAACTGAACTAATTTTCCCTATGAATACATGAAATGGCAGTATCACAGTCAGCAAATTTATATTGTTCCCATGCAGGGAAGGTCAATGTAATCTCAGAAGAATAAAAAAGGCTCTGATTGTGACAAATTAAACTCAGTTCATTTTTCCCATCTCATTAATTCTAGTACAATCAATTAAAGAAAAATGGAGCATGAAGGAGCTAAATAAGTAACCATATTGAACTAATTCTGCACCACTTAATAAGAACCACAACGAACAACCATCCAAAAAAATTATAGAGATAGTTAAATAAGAAGTAAATAAACAAACCAAAATTATTATCCAGCATGCACATAAATTTAATGGTATTGATGACGGTTGCAGAGATACAGATTATTATCTTAAACAGTTGACAGTAATTAAGTGCCTTGAATAATTAAAAGACCAATACTTCGGGTACTTGAAGCACAGCATAAGCTACAGTACTTACTCAAAACGTGTCGCATCCATGCTCATTACAAGCTCAAATATCTCTTCACATGTAGCCTCTACAACACCAACAGCCTTCATTGCTCTACTACAACTCTTTGGCTAGAAATATTGAAATGTGCATTAAGAATTTTGCAATATAATATTATTTGCTAAATCATTTATCAGAGTGTAGCAACAAACTTACAACAAAATCCACTTCAAGAAGCTCCTCAAAAATGCGAAGCCCTGCAAGCCAGCCAAATGACAACTGTCATGCACCTAGTTTCGGAATAAGCAATTTCTTTTATATGTTCAGGTAAGTTTCATACTACATGAGTAATTAAAAAATAGAGGGAGTAGCGATTCACAGACCATTTTGGCACTGAAGCAAACGCCAGTGCTTCCTAGAAAATGCCTGATTGTTCGTATTCTGACTTGTCAAGTCTGTATCTAATTCCTTCGTCCAGTCAAACACAGATTCTGGAGGACCTGCCACGTGACAAAAACTAAACTCAGCAAGACAGTAGAATCTAGAGTGGAAACAAAACTATAAGGGACAAAACCATTTCCAATTGTTGTTCTTCGCAACAAGTTCGGATGAGAATCTTCGTCATCTTCAGCAGCACTAAATCTACACAGTACACAAAATGTGTGAGGTTCAGAAGATTAAACAAGGGGCAAAACACATTTTCTGTGTTCTTGTGTGCATGTGAGCATCGAAAAGAGAGAGAGTGAGAGAGGAGCAAGGAGAGTGGATCGCAATTGGATAGTAGTACAATTAGGCCAATCATAACTAACTATTGAATTGCACATGGACTGACAGAAGACAGACAAGTTGATGAACACCAGAAAAGATCACATACATATGAATCGAGTTGAAAGAAATAGGAAGAGCAAAAGTGAGATGGTAGTTTTCTTAAAGATTTAAAGGATGATACCCTACTAAAAAGAAGCATATAACTGACTTTTTAAAGTTTTTTCCCCATAATCAAATGATGGTGGAAGCAAGAAATACAAATTCAAAGAATGCAACCCGAGCCCATATTATATGCCCATGTAAAATTACCATTTCCTCTAAAAGCTAAAGTAGAATGGGGCATAATTTATACGCTGCAGAATCCTTATCTACTTGATGTTCTCCCAACATATCTCCTTCCCTTGGAAAATGATTTTCCCATGAAAGAGTGAGATTTAACAAAATAAATGAAATGAGAAGAAAATATGTCATCTCTTGAAGTAAAAGTTCAACTAGCACAAATACAGTAGTCTCCAAAATGAAGAAGGAAAGGAGTGCTGCAATACTTACTGACTTTCACGATCTGATGAGGATGATTTCCTCCCATTATCCATCCCAGATTTATATTCAAAAGATACGTACTTGTTACCATTAGCAGCTTGTGACCCCTGATGCTGAAATTTTGAAAGTGCATAATAATTCTAAGTATATGATGAAATTTAAGTGACTACAATTAAGATGATAAAAATGTATAGAACAATTATAGATACTAATAAGAATAAGCCAAGACATTTACTTTTCCTGTATATGAAAAGATAGGCAGAAAATCAAGCATGCCACTCAAAAACCACAAAACAAGTTAACATCTTGAGGAGATTAATAGATGAGAACAAACCTGATCAATTACAGATTCAATTTTTTCTTTCCAAATTAGAGCCTCCTGGATGTTGAAAGCTGCCATCTGAAAGAACACAGATGGTTAGCACGGCTACATTTGTTTGGAGCAAAATATGTCTGGGCAAATGGTAAAACCACCGAAAGGGCAAAGTTGTGTTGCAGCCTGCAATAGAAATTATGTAATAACAGGATAAGGTTATCGTCTAATCACCATTGACAAAAAAATGGTGAAAACCTCCAGCTTAATCTGCCTCCTTCACCTACCGTCTAGCATAAAAAACAAACCAACCACTAAATTTGTATTTTTTTAACAATTTAACCATTGAACTTCCCATCCGTTTAGTTTAGCCATATCCTTTGTGTTTTTCAATAATTAAGAGGCCTGGCAAACCATGAAGTGCACACACAACCTCCTCACGTAAATCATGATGGCTTCCTTTCTGAACATGTGACATGGACATCCAGACTGCAATTCTTTTATCACATGGCAAAAGTTTCAAAAAAAATAATAATAATGGCATCACAACCCAAAAAATTACTAAAAAAGTACCTGAAATATTATTTCACTTAACCCTATCTGCCATATATCAAACTTTTTCACCAGATATTCACTAGATTTGATTCCAAGCTAAAATCTCCTTCAAAGAGGCCTAAATACACAAAATTGAATCAGTCAAAGATCCCCCTGAAGATTTGTAGGCAAATCCCAGAAACACATCTCTTGCAGCACAATGTTCCATTTAGTTCCTTGACAACAAAGAGAAATTCTAAATTCTTTCTGCATTTGAAACCCCAGTTTCTTATGGAATCCCTATTGTAGGGGTCTCTTAGGCTTCTTTGTTAGGTTTGTACATGAGGACATAAATTTGCTGGCCACTTGAGTTCTTTTGCAGAGACTGTTTTTGACTGGCAGAGAATTCTTGGATTTCTTGGCCTCATTTCATGTCAAAAAGATGTTGCTACAAACATTGGAAGCTTATGACAACCCTAAATGACGCAGATGAAGAAAGAATTTGAAGAGATTTTTCTATGGCCAATGTGACGTGGGAATTTTTTTCTTCTGATGGGAAATGAGTGACGTGGCCATCCAATGAGTCATTTTGATTGGAGACTGAGTGCACTTGTGGGTGTAGTATGGCCAGACCACAGTTCGGATTAATTCTAGTAAAACACAAAGAATAATGGCTAAATTGAACAGATTGCAAGTTCAATGGTCAAGATTAAAAAAGATGTATTCAGCAACTAGCTGGTAAGTTATACCGCTACCCACCAAGAGAAAATAAATGAAAATTCTTTAAGCATCATATAAAGTGAAAATAAATGAGCAATTGACTCTCTCTCTCTCTCTCTCTCTCTCGTTGTCCCATAATATTATTTGGCGGAAAATCATCAATTGATATCTAAGACCCTTTACACCTGTAAGTATACATGAGTAATATCTTCTGCTTTTCTAATAGCACATGACATCCTCTTATCAATGGTTCAAATATGTTCTCCTAACTCTAGAATGAGACTATTCACTATCTATACAGAAAATCTTATGTATACATGAGCAATATCTTCTGCTTTTCAAATAGCACATGACATCCTCTTATCACTGATTGAAACATGTTCTCCTAACTCTAGAATGAGATTATTAACTATATATTCAGAATCATTCAGCTATAAACCTTTCACAGATGACCATTTCAAAAGTTATCATTGCACAAGCAGACAATTCTCAAATATTTTCTTGGTTCCTGTGCATCACTATTTCATCTCTTAATAGGTTGTTGTATAGCCCCCTTTTCACCCATTATAGCCATCATTGTTTCATAGTCTCACCTGTCCTTGCAGGCCTTATGTTTTGAACTTCAAGTCAGACATCCTACCAATATCAGAAATGACTGACAACACTGAAGCACTTTTGTAAGATTTGATGGTACCCCAATCCTGGGATGCATTAAAGTTGCAACATCATCGATGAATTACAAAGCTTACTAAAAGCAAAAGCATTTGCCTTCTTACGCTATCAAAGTCTTGAACTATTTTGCCATTGGTTCTCAAGTCCAAGTTCCTCAATAACCATCTTTATCTGACATACCAATCTAAATTTCAAGTATCTTTTCTAAAACCCAGTATTATCTCAATGTCAAGAATCTACGTCAGAAAGAAACATATGAATAACTATGATTTCACAATATGGAATAGCAAGCAATTTAGAAGGAACGAACCGTTATCCGAAGATGCTTCTCTTTCTTGTTGTAAACAGACAAAACATAAACCATCTGCTAGAAACAAAGTAAGTATAAGAAATAGAGCCATCAAAGGAAAACTGCTTATTGTAACTTTTATCACAGAAGATATACAACCTTTAAGTCACCGTAATTGCATTTGATACCACAAAACCTTCAGAAAGGTGGCATTTGAGGATGTGGTGAGTGTATGCCAGAATACACAATTATGTTTTCCTTTTCAATTTATTAGAGAACAAGGAGAATCAAACACGTACGACATAGGGATATAACTATTAGCGGTTCCAATACCAAAACTAAACAAAACCAACCAAAAAATCAATGGGCAACTCAATAAACAATAGCTTGTTTCTATATTCAAAGTATTCAAAATTGTGGATTACTGAGATATGTAACTATATGATCGTAACACAGGAAATTCAACTTAATCAGCTGATGTCTTACCCAGTAAAAGCAATTTAGATGATCTCATTCTGCTCTGTCTACTGTGGGCACATTTCCATTAAGCAATAATGTCTTTCTTAATTACTATGAAGCGTGTAGCTGAAGATATGCCTATGTCCAGAGACTTCCATCCTCTACATTAAAATTGAGGCAGTGGAGGGGACATCCTTACCAAACATGCATAGCATATATTCTCTAAAGGCAAGATAACATACACACAATAAACTCTTATACTTTCATCCATTGTAGGTCACTATTCCTAAGTCCTAATAAGGTTCTCAAGAAACCTTGAAGCATTTGGAAAGGTCTTTTAATCTGTTTAACTTAATGCATGTAATAATCTTCATTGAATTTACTCATATTTTCTTCTTTCTTAGTTGTCCCACAGTTTGAACTGTGGCCAGATCATAGAACTTCTTTCTTGATTTTACAAGCATAGAATCACAAAGTTTGTGTTAAATTTAACATTAATCACCTATAAACATATCAAAAAAAATTCCGATTGGACATTCCAAGAATATTCATTAAAATTATATATCATCATAAGTCAAAACTGTGATTTTCTTCAAATGTTGTATGGATCTCTTTTCCAAACTTCTTCACCCCCTTGCCAAATATGACAAGAATTTTGTTTGTATTCTAACTCAACAAGTAAAGGTGTAAAATATGTCACTCCCAAACAAAAGCATTAATAAGTAATAGCCATAAAAGAACTTTACTTTTTTCAGATTGGTAAGGAAATGATTTCTAAAACAGGATTTCAACCACGGGACTATCTAACTGATTTATAAACCCAGTATGATTGTATGATCTGTAGTGATTCAACAAATAAATACCCCTCTGGCACCAATGTTCACTTGGTAATAAGAGCAAATAATGAAACTGGAAACAGACTCACATGTCCATGATGAGTTTTCAAGCCTCGGTCCTCCACCCGACAGTTGCCATCTATAAGAAGGGTCTTGAGAGGAACCTAATAATAAATATAACATTTTGGAAAATATTATCAGCATGGCAAAAGCATAAGCTACTGCTGCAACTAAAATTTTTCAAAGTAAAGTTTCAAAAGAAGTTCCCTTATACACATCCAATAGCCTATAAAAAGCTGCAAAAGGAATCAAGGAATATCTATGCAAAGTTGAAAGGCATGGCAATTACCACATTATCCTGAGGCTTCTTCTTATAGTAAGCAAGTAAGCGATGCTCGAGAACAAAATATCTCATATGAATATAGGACCTCCCGATCTTCCTCCTCCCATAACGCACCATCCACCCCTCATACACCACTTTTGACATCTTCAACGAGTACACAGATATCAGCACAGTTTCTTTCCACTTCTTTTCTTCAGCGTTACCAGAAGGTTTTTTTTTTACTCAACAACTACACATATCAGGCACACTAAAAGCACTCCAAGTAGGGAAATTATAAAATAGATGAATACAAAATCTCAAAATTCCGGAAGTCAGACTGCAATCCGCACTTCCGTTAGTTCCCGACAAAAACTATGAAAATCGATCAATCATCTTGAATTTTGGCGGCTAAAAAGGAATCAGTAGTTGAGAGAAAACAAAATGCACAAAATCCGACTCAAATAACACCAGTTCCTAACGCTAATTCAGTAGAATATAACTAAATTTAACGGCCTAAAAGGCAGAATTTCCCTCAACCAATTCTTCCGAACAAATCTTCTAAATCCTCTTCTGTGCTGATCTCCAAATCTATCGTTTCAAACAACTGCGATCTGCTCCTTTCACCGAAATCTCAATTCTGAAAAGATTGGAAAATCAGAATGAAATATACTAAAAAGACCAGAATTTATAAACGAGAGAGACACCCCACGTACATATAAATATATATATATATATATATATTTATAAATTACACAAAACTCACATAATATATCTATAAAATTCATCGTATTTTAATAGGAGGACGTACAATTGGCATGTTCAAGAGTGCTTATAAAATTACACAAATAAATGCATTACAGATACATGTGCTATAAAATCAAAATTTAAGATCATGAACAAATGTAATGATTTCAAATTCAGATTATTGAATTAACATAGAATGGGAGAAGAGAAGCTCACATGATCTGCACAGCGTCATCGGTTTTCTGAAGAAGCAGTTGCCGGCGAATTCAAAATAAATGCGTGAAGCAACACGACATACCACCCCTGGTAGTCTGATATTACTACTACTACTACGGGATGCTCGAAGGAAACCAATTCGATTTTAAAAATCAAGCCGAATATTTAAGCTACACCTTGAGTTGTGGACCAAGAACCTTGAAGTGCTCGCCCCACCAACCATTAATTCAAAATCCACAGCAGGGTCTGCCTTTGAGTGGTGAGGTCTACTACATCCGTTGTACACGAATTCAAGCTCATCAATTTTCTATTCTTTTAGTTTTTCCATTCGTGGAATACTACTTAGTACTTATTATTGCTTCGAATTTTCTGGATGTTTTAGGAAATTTGAAATTTAGCCGAAAAAAAAGGGGAAATTTAGGAATTTTCCATTTTCGGTGTTCCTTTTTCATTTGCTGGTGGTGAGTCAACGACACGGCTGGAGTGGAGAAGTTAAAATAAACCGAAGCACAGGGTAGAGATTCTGAATTACGCGGTTAAAAGTGACACGTAATTCGGGGAAAAAATCCCCTGAATAAAGAAAGACGTGGCAGGCGAAAATCTATTGAATACCTTTTTTTTTTTTTTTTTGGCCTTTTACAGAAAAAGGAATGATATTTTTCAGCCAAAGAGGAGAATTATTGAATCATAGTAACCAAGAAAGGTAACTAATATTTCAAATGTTTTATTTTCTCAAATTAATTAAAATTTTACTAATAAATT
>JAWZTD010000109.1:408296-420761 GCA_035221335.1 Echites panduratus
TATTCACCACAGCCTCTTTGTAAAGCTCTTCAACCACAAGCATTTCTGGATTTCAATGATGCCACAAAGTAGGACAATTAACGTAAGGAGTAGAAAAGAACAAATTTGAGTCCCCAACCTCATTCTTCTAATTTTCATTCTGGAGAAAAGGACAAAAGAGGAAAAAAAACAAGATGACGAGATTACCATTGACATTAAAGTATGGATATGCAACCAAAAACAGTTCATCTTCTGACTTGACACGGTCCGCCATTTTAACTCTTGTAACAAAACCAAAATCCTCAAAGAATGAAGGTTTTGTCAGATAATCTAACTTTAATGAGGCTCCTCCAAAAACTGAATTTCTTGCAAATTGCACTTCATTAGCTTCTGGGAAGAACTGGTGAACACAAGTTGAATGTGAGATGAGCCAGATGAATAATCTGAAGCCAAGTCCAGTGAAAAAGGTAACAGAATAAAGAAAATAAAACTGAATGAAAACAAAATAGGTGAAACTTCTGCCACGTTAGGCTGCACCTTTTGAACGACTTAAGACAAATTTTTTGGAGTAAATTAGCTGAGTAAACTTAAGAAACCAGATATCTGCACCAATTACACAAGTAATTAATTTGCTTGAAATATTCATCCATTACTAAACTTAGGGTTAGCAGTTGAGTAAGGAGTATCACCTTCTTTACACCTATTTTTAAATTATCTAGTGAGCAAATATAAATACCAGCTCATAATGAGTACTAAATTGACTAACCACTAATAGAGAAGTATGTCAAATGAGCAACCAAAAAAGAATCAAACACATTAGAAAATATGTTTTAAATTATGGAGCCATTTATACCTCAATGGTTTCCTCTATCATTAAACAATGAAAGAAGACTGGTCCCCTAACCCTTTGTGCTATTCTGCTGCCTAATGCAGGATTAAATTACCCATATTTGGCCTGAATCATTAAGCCTTCAACATTAGATACCTGAACTGTCTCATTCAATTTAATCTCTATTTTAGCCCTTGTGCCAACAACAGCTAATTTACTAGAATTATAACTGAAACCTTAAACACAAATGCACACGTTAACATAATACATAGAGCCTCAGCATGCCAATAACATTATTGGAACAGATAGAACTTCCTTTCTGAATTTATGAATCCACAGACAAGGCTCATAATGGTACCTAAAAGGCAAAGAACAATAATCACTTCAGGTATTCGGGGCTCATCATGTAAACATGTGTAGGAGTCACGATTTCATCAAATGAAAACTGCAAGAAATCTTCTAAACATGTGGGCACTTACTATTCTGGTCCTCAAGGTTTTCTCGGGTGTTATGAGGATGTCACAGAACTCACGCATTAGCTGCATACTCTCGGTCATTTCTATACCCCCTTCACCATCACCTGATACAAACGTTATGCAGGCAAATAAATATGACCATGTTAAATACTCATTAAGCATGGTATGAGGAAACAATACTGAAAGCAGGGAAATCTTTTTAATTCAGACAGCTAAAACAGCAGATCATGATAAAACCTGGCACAGATTCCAATCCAGAAGTCGGAAATTCAATTTCCTGTGGCAGAAACTTGTTGCTCACAAACCTTTTGAGAATTGCATTAAATGTTATTCTTCTTGCTAATGTCCTTTTGACAGATAGAAATAGGAAGACATCTCACCATGAGCTGTTGGTTGTCCTTCATAGCCAATTCAGTTGCTTTCTTGGCCTGTAATACAGACTCCAATAGATAAAACATAAGAGAACACTGATTATGGACATAAAAGATTAAAATAAGATAACATTACACGAAGCAAGAAGAACCAGAAATGGAGTTGTTGAGCATGGAAAATTCTGAGCTAGCACTCAGCATTCTGTGGCACTTTAAACTATGTTCTATGCATAAGGAGTTGTTTAATTAAAGATACAACTAATCAGCACAACAGGAAAGTCTTTAAGTTTTTTGCCAACCTCTGAAACGAAAAATCTCAAGGTATACAGATCGGCAGAACAAATAACCCCACTTCAGTGAGATAAAAATTCTAAAGGAAGAGACTGTCAAATCAGAAATTACAACATCTTATCTTTTTATGTTTTCTTCCTTTCGAGATAGTGGTGCCCAGGGCAGGAAGAATGAGTGGCAGCCACGCCCCTCTTATCCAACTCAGGTAGACCAAAACAAACGGATAACGAATAGCAGCTCAGACGTCCCCTTTGTTTTTGCTTATTATCTCCTGTGTTTTTTTTTTTCTTTCTTTCCTAAGCACAGATGTCAACAGAAAGATACAAACAATAATAAAAAAAAATGGTTAAAGAAACAAAGGATAAACATTTCAATCAAATTTCCCTCTCCTTGCCCCTAAATTTCCAAGAATGAATCTTTAAACCAACGACCATTCGCAAAAGGGAAAAAAATCATTAACATACTTGTTGAAGAAGTTCAGAATAGTCATATGGAAATGGCACGTCAAATCCAAGTGATGAAGCCCTGTCACCGGAAGCAGATTTGATCGAAAAATCAAGATTTCTGGGAATCTTGTCCAAGGAAATTGCATAGCCACAGCCGATTGAGCTCTTCGTAAATGGATTTCTTCTGCAACTAAGACCCTGAATTTCATTTCAACAGAGAATAACAACCCATAAAAAATTGGAGTGATTATTCTAATTGAGCAGATAATCACGCCCGCAAAGAACCCAAGAAAAAAGAAAAAGTTGGATACTTGGACAAAAATCTTTTCTTAGGGTTTATGATAAAAGAAAAAGGATGAAAAACAAGGGAAGACATGGTGACGCTAAGATTAAAACGGAGGAAACTACTGGCAGCAATGCTAGGGTTCAACTAAGGAAAGTCGATTACACAACAAATTACTTTGTCAGATCATACGGACAATATAAAGCAGTACTGAAATTGAATTCGGAGCATAAGGAACAAAGAAGGACCTCTGCTCCCGGCTTCAAATTGGATGAGCAGGAGAATGGAAAAGGACTTGCACAAGTAGATAACGGCATTTTGACACCAAACACACAGGAACATATGAGAACTACATAGTTATAAGGGAAAGGACGTTTGCCCTTGGTTTTTTTTTATGAACCCACGATTAAGTTGTGTTTTAATTCACGACTGAGATGACTAAATACTCTATTTAATAAATTTAAAAAAATTAATATGAATACAATTCATTCCATTTCCAAACAAATACAGCTTCATTGAGAGAAAAAAAACTCACACCACACTACATCAAGAACACACATTCCATTTTTTGTACTCCTTCCTTCAAATTTTATCAATTCAAAACATCCAAAACTTGCAAAAGAGATCATGTTGAAGTGTAACGGAACCTCAAAATACATCTGCATGGCCAAATTATGAAAAACAGTAAGTTTTATAATTTTTTTTTCTATTTTTATCATTTGCTTGCTTTACGAGTCAGCAGCTAGAATTGCTGGGGTATGGACCTAGTCGACCACACACAACTAACTACACCAAGACTAGTCAATGTGTACATCAGGCAAAACCAAGAGAAGTCGATCTTAGAGTAACGACTTGCCTAAAAAATTTTCGACCACATATAGTCGAAAATGTACAATTCTGTCTGTATGAAGATATCATGCATTATGAAGACAAGGGCCCTCATGCAAAAACCTTACACCCTACGTACTTCTATCCTCTACATGTAGCAATGGGAAATGAAAAATCTACAGCTGAACTAATCCATGAAAGCTGTAGTCTCTTTGCTCTCTCGTATGCTTTGTACAAGTTTATCTCTACAGAATAAGTATCTCTCAAAGGATTGATTTCCTGCAAAGATTTTCCATTGTATAGATTCAGATGTTTCATAAACAAGTTCACAAACATGCACACACAAATTATCAAGGACTGGTTAATCTCTTGCACTGTTGTTAAGAAAAGACATGAAGAAAGAAGGGAGAATTTTGGGAAAGAAAATGGGAGAAAGACGTTATTTGCAGACTGAAATTTTTTTTTTTAATTGAAGTTGTGCGTAAATAAAATGAGAAAGGTAATTGTGTTTAAGACATATTTAGTTAGGGAAAAATTTGACTAATTAGGATTGTTTGTTAATAAAAAAGGATGTGTTTTAATAAGGAAGTGTGTTAATAATAGTTGGAAGTGTGAATATCAGCTCCTTAGTCATAAATAATCTAAAGCATAATCATTGCTCCCACTTTCTCTACCCTAGGGCTGAATACTAGCCAAGTTGATTCGTTTATATTTTTCTAGGTTCGGTTTAGCTTGATCTCACACAAGCATAAATTTTTTAGTTTAAGCTCGACCTATGAAACCATTCAAAAGTTTGGGCTCTACTAATCGAAGTAAAAAGTTTGTGTTTTCACTTTCTATTATGTGCTGCTTGAATCAAAACTTGATCTTGTTTAGGCTTACTTATGAGTCTTGATTTATTTTCCTTAAAACTTTTAAAAATATTAAAATATATTTTCTATAATATATGAATAAATAAGAAATATCATTTTAAAAAATAAAAATAATATAAATTATTATATATTTTTAATATATTATAAATAATATATTTTAAATTTTTAAAAGCAAGTTTAGGTTAACTTGATGAATCGAATACGTATAAGTTTGCCTAGCTCATTTAACAGGTGAGGGAAACTTAGGCTATCTCCAGCTCAATTAAGATGAGCTGAATTAAATCTTCAAAAGAAAGTAAAAAAGATATAAGGTTGAAGGAGGTGCGTGAAGATGAAGAGTTGAGAATTGGAGTGGAAGATAAGGTGTCAGTCTTGGTTGAGTGAATAATTTTAATTTTTAATTTTATTATGTAAAAATTTCTAGGTACACATGGATGATGAGAATTCAAGAAACTCTCAAAAATTGAATATTTTTTAACTTTGGAAGATTGCTTTATATATATATATATATATATATATATATATATAAAATAGATTTGCCACTCAAGAAGTACAAGAAAATTTTCATTGATTTCTTTATATATTTATAATATTAAATTCTAATTACATTGTTGAATTTTTGTAACTTCTAACCGGTTAAAATTTACTTTCATTTTATTATATTTTTACATTTTTCTTATTTGAACTAGAGACCAAAATTTATAAATTTTAATCAATAGTTTCAAAATTGATTTTTTTTTCTCAAATATCCAGTTCAAATAAATATTTTCAGCTAAACTTTAATTATATAAAGGAAAGTCATACCGCCATTAAATATACATATGTTCAAGCACAAAAATAATAGCACCAAACTGAGTGGTTCGGGGGTGTATAGCACCCAAGGGTGTAATTGAGTGGTTCGGAGGTGTAGCCTGCATACTGTAGGTCGTAGATTTGACTCATGTTACGAATTTTAACTTTGGTGAATTTTTAACCTCATTTAGTGAGGACAATTCTAGTAATTATGTCAAAGAAAAAGTGTGAACCTTTTTACATGAAGCAAAAGACTTATCTTAAATCTTAAATATATATATATATATATATATATATATATATATAAAAGAAAACAAAAATGGATTTGGTTTGGTTGGTGGTAAGGACATTTTTGTCATTTAACATCCATGGTGATCTTTAATTTTGCCCTCTTCCATCTTTTTTTTTTTAGGGTAATGTTATTTGACCAAAATTTTTTTGTCCAAAATTTGACCAAAATCAGTTACAATGTCATAAATGCCCTTTATAGTGAATTGGTTCCAAGAAAAATTTTATTACTTTTTAGTCTTTTCACCCTATCAAAATATCCTAAATACCCTTATTTGGTCATTTTGGTAGCATACATTTTGGCCAAAAGGCTTTTTCCTTTTTTTTATTCACTCTCTGAAACCCGCTTCCACTTTACTATATCCTGACTCCCCTGCAGATTTACTTTGATGAAATTTGTATTGTGTTTTACTCGATCCATGGTAAAATTCTTTTCCACCTCAAGCCCACTCCTTCAGACACATACATCAATAACCCCCATCTGTCAGATATATTGACTCCTCTTTCTCCTCCCTTCCCCCCATACTTTCTTTGCACAGGAAGCAATTTTTCAACCTTCTCTTTTCTTCTCTATCCGAAAGTTGCTCTTGACCATGACTCAGTTGTAAGAAAATCAATTCTCCCTTCTCCTTCTCCTTCAAACTTGTCACTCACCATGTAGTTATCCCCACCAAACCTGTACCTCTTTCACCAAAATCAGAAATTTATTTTCAACTACTACATTGTCTTCAGGATCAAAATAGCAAGTTGGGAGTTAATCATTCGGTAAGGAAAATTTTGAGAATTTCCTTTGCAAGTTCGGGTAGAGATCAAAACCCTAATTATGAGAGACAATAAAACTTACCAGGGGCATTACTTGTGGTCTCTGCATATGTTGAATATGAAGGATCGATTGAGCACAGAGAAACAAATATGAGAACCCTTGAATAGTTTTTGTTTTTTACTTTGCGAGATACAGAGGAATGAAACGAAAAGGGACCATTCGGTTTGTGTGAGGTAGGTCTTTGGGAAATAAAATTGTGAAGTGGTTATCCTCTAAAAAAATTTCATGTGATTGGCCGAGGTCTTTTTGAAGAAAAAAAGGGCTAAAAAGTGGACAAAAATATTAAAATGGCTTCCCATAAAATTTACAAGTATTTAGATGATAGATAGGGTAAAAAAGAAAATGTATGATAAAATATAGGCTATTCTCCATAATAATAATAATAATAATAATAATAATAATAATAATAATAATAATAAATCAACTAATTAGTTCAACAATCACTAGAAAAACTTGATACAAGAGATATAAGTTAATTACCAAACCAAGCTAAATCTAATTTTTCAAACTTGAAGTCAATTCTCTATTCATAAATCTTGAGTTTTGAAACACTGGTTTTATGATAACCAGCATTTTTTCCATTTGTTGAGATTCATTAATGATGTATTTGAACCAAACTATATTATACATTAATCTTTAAATCACACACTCGTCTTAATTTATTAATTGCTTTATCATTTTAAATTGAATGTCTTATTTTGATTTTGACGAATATTGGAGAGGGACATTCGACTTATTTCATATTAAGTTATGAATAGGGATATTAATTTCCATATGAAGAGAGTCTTATCAAAATAAAGTTAATTAAAAAGATATTGAGACTTTCACAATCAATATGCTATATATACTCCCTTCGTCATAATATATAAGTCATTTGAACTAATATGTTTAGGTTTAGGGCAATTTAAAATGTAATTATCATTTTGTTTGGTTTTAATCCAATAAATATTTATTTCTAAAGTCATTCCGTCGACATGTTTATATACCATAAAAAATCTAGAAGAAAATGAATTTTTTTTACATGTAAAATTTTCGATTAACTTATGAGTTCAAAGGAAAAAAAAAACTCTTCACGTTTCATTACACAATTGTATGTAAAGATAATATTTATTTAAGCGATATAATTAGTCATGGTTTAATCTCTGCATCTCTTGCAACAAAATTGTAAGAAATATGAAGTGGTAATTATATAAATATATATTTATAAACCTCATAATGTTTTTTTTTTTTTTGGGTGTGTGTAATGTAATGTTGATTGAAAAAACTCATTACATTATTTTTTTTATATTTTATATATTTTTATGTTATATGATTTAATATAGAGGGTTTAAGATATGCATTTGGTATACTAAACAGTTAGCCTTCGCCATTTAATGATTTCTTGGATCACGAATCTAGTCTCCTTTGTAGACTTTACTTAATCCCACTCATTTCACATAATACAGGCTGGTTTGATTGTTTTTTAAAAGTTTGTTTGATTAGAATTCTAATTTCTATGTGTAGTAGAAGGTTTCATACTTAGAATTTGAATTTTAGTAAGTGTTAATGTCCCACATTGATTAGAAATATGACAAATGGACTTTTAGGTTATTATAAATATCCTACTCCTTATTATTGTAAAATGGGCTAGTGCTAGTGTTGTGCACCATGGGTATCTACCCTTGATTCGTGGTTCCTTTTTTTGAAAGATGGAGGTGATTCTCAATCCTTGAGGATGATGTTGTTGGAGGCGGGTTGTAATTTTTCAGTTTAAAAATTGCTAGTGAGTTTTCCTTGGTTTGTTGAGCGTTAAATATTATATGTTACCTTTTTCCTTTTTCGCTTCCTCTGTTGGTGCCCAACAAGGGGTATTGGAGCTTGGACCCCCAACACCTTCAAGATGCATCTCATAAGAAAAAGAAGGTTGAATAATCTTTTTGTTCTTATAAATTAGATTTATATAATACCTTTGTAATTATTATAAATAAAATTTTTAGTTTAATTAAATAAAACAATTATGAAGTTAATGTAGGAAAAAAACCCTTTAAAATTATAGATATGTCAAATATAATTTTGAATATATATACATAAAAGTTGTTTGTAAAATAAGAATATATAAAATTGATATGTGAATGATTTATTGTGAGATTGTATTTAATATTTGAGAAGAATTTTATTGAAAAAAATATATTAGATGTGAAAATAAAACAAAAATTATTAATGATTGAGTTGGTTAAGCTCCTTTGCCTTAAACATAAGGGTCAAGCTTCAAATCCTATTGTAAGCAAAACTTTATATTTTTAATTATTTAATTTCAGGACCAATGGCATAAAAGATAAAATGGTGGAGGACCAAAAAAGATAAAAAATAAAGATGGAGGACAAAAAATAATAATTTACATTATGAAATTACCTAACATACCTTTATTTGACAGTTCAAAAAACTCCCCAGAAAAATAAAAGGTGGAAGACAAAAAAACAAAAAAAAAATCAATATGGACAAAACTCACCGAAAATAAATTGGTGGAGGATAAAAAAAACTATAAAAAAAGGGTTCTGGACCAAACTTATAAAAAACAAAAAAGGTGGAGGACCAAAAGTACTAATCTTCCGATATTGTATTTCAACCAACTGATATTATACATTAATCTTTAAACCACATATTGATCCTAATTTATTGATTACTTCTTTGTTTTTAATTGGATGTCTTATTTTAATTTTGGAAAATATTAAAAGGAGTATTTGACTTATGTCATTTTGAAGTTACAAATATTAATTTCTTTGTAAAATTTTAACTAATTTATAGGAGATGAGATCAAATTCAATATAATTTTGAGATGATTCTAAATTTACATAGAGATATTTAAATTCATACAAAAAACGTATTATCAAAATAATGTTAATTAAAAAGTCGATTAGGACTTTCACAATCAAAACCCTATATATACTATATAATAATATCATATCTATATTTGGTGATTTCTAATAACTCTAAATAGCAATGACAGACGGGTCGGGTTAACCCGTCGACCCACCCCCATCACTGACCCATTTTGAACAGTAACATGGTCATTCTTTACCCTCGAAACAGATTGAGAACCTTGCGGTTCTACATTTCTAAGGTCCTAACTGGCCAGGCCTGAAGCTTGTAATCCAGCACGCACCCCCGCCCCGTGAACTGCATAGCCCCAGTCAGCGGGCCCGCCCGTGAACTGTTGCCCCATTTGTGAATTATAGCCTTCGGGATTTGAATCCCAAAGGTCATTTTGACCGTTTCGATATTTAAAAAAAAAATTCCCACCAACGGCTAGAATTTTATTTTCTATAAGCCCCGCAGCCCCTCCATTTCATAATTTCTCACAAAAAACCCTTTCTACTCTCTAATCTTTATTCTTCTTCATTCTATCCTCTAATTTAATTTCTATTTTTGGTTTGGATATTTTTATTTTGGCAAGAAGAGTTTGGATTTGGAAGGAGATTGTGAAGAAATTTGGTGATCAATCTTCCATAATTTTCTACTAAATCTTCTAAGTTACAATTTTCAAGTTGGTTTATTTTTACCTATCTTGTAATTTGCTGTATTTGAATAGCCATTTATTTCCCTTGATTTCTTTTTATTTTTCTTGACAGCATTTTTTTTCACTTAGTTTTAATCATTTAGAAAAAAAATTTATAGATTTGTATCTCGTTCATCTTCCCACCAAATTAACACTGATGAAGAACAATTAAATAGATTTTTGGAAAATGATCCTAGAACATATTTTCCCAAACCCGATGAAGTAGAAGCCTTAGGTGATGATGTTGATGATATCCCGGGTCACACAGACACCCACTAGCCGTTTTAGACAACCGAGTACTTCTTCATGTAGCACAACTAAGGTATAATTTATGGTAAAATATTTGGTAAAAAATCCATTGTTTGGAAAATATTTAAAAATGAAGATGAAAAAGCAATTTGTATAATTTGTGGTAAGACATACATGCATAAAAGTGGGCATGAGACGAGGACCTTAACTACACACATAAAAAATGAGCATCCCGAGTGTCAGTAAGATTTGCAAAAACAACAACAAATAGATTTGATCAAAAAGTTGTTAGGGAAAAACGTGCTAGGTGGGCAATAGCAAAAAATCTACCATTTGAGATAATGGAAACAGATAGTTTTAATGAAGTAATAATACAATCTTTACAGTAGCATTTAATAGAATATCTACGCCGACATTAAAAAATGATATTATGACTGTTTTAAAACTATGAAAAAAGAGCTTATATCTTATCTCAAATCAATAAATAGTATAAATTTTGCTCTTACTTGTGATTCGTGGTTAGCCGTTAATAGTTGACATTACATGTATATAACTTGTCATTGAGTAGATGAAAATTGGATTATTCAAAATAGAATAATCTGTTTAAACCTTTTGAGTATCCTCACACAGGTATGTCGATTGCTCAATTTATTTTATCAACCTCTCGTGAGCTCCATATTTTGCATAGAATTTTTACAGTTTCCTTCGATAATGTCAAAAATAATAATTCTAGTATTTCCATTATTATTAGTGAAATTAAACCAATTTTAAATGGTAAACTTTTCCATAATAGGTGTGTATGTCATATTTTAAATTTAATTGTAAAAGATGGGTTTAAATATGTTGATGAAGATATTAGTAAAATTCGTAACATTGTAAGGTTTATTAAAGTTTCTTCTCTTAGGACACAACAATTTAAATATTTCTGTCAAGAACAGAATTTGAGTTATGAGAAATTTAGAGTAAATATAAACACTAGGTGGAACTTTACACATGATATGATAGATAATGTGCTGCCTTATAAAAAACAACTCATTCAATTTTGTAATACTAGTGGATTTCAACCCCAAATAACTAGTTCTATTTTTGATATTGGTGCTATTGTTTCTTCATTTTTGAAAACTTTTAAACAAGAAACCTAATCACTTTCGGGATAATATTATCCCACCACATAACACATGATCTACACTTTAATTCAAGTTTTTCATTCATTTAATGAATTAAAGGGAATATAGTGACCATACAAAAATGGTATTTGCTATAGAAAAAAATATTTTAAATACTATTCCGATATTCCATTATTATATTGTATTGCTTTTTTGTATGGATCCCCATTTTAAGATGTTAGGTTTTGAGATAAGCATCGACTATTTGTACGGTTGTACCATGAGATTCCCGGAGGGCTATCATGGCAGACGAAGGCAGAGCAACTTAAGGCTTATGTGAGAACAAACTTGGGCTGTCTCTTTGCATCCTATGAGGAATAGTTCTATACACCGACCATGACTATGCTGCCACTAGATCAACACATGTTGTCCCACTGGTTCAACGCTACTTCCACCATCCTCAACCTCCTCAGCAACAAGAAATTAAGGATTGGAAGTTCGTCGATGTCTTCATTTTTATCGGATTAATTGAATGAGTTGGCAATCTACAATATTGCTGCTCAAGTGCAAGTGACTAGTGAAGAACCCGATTTTGGCATTTTGATATGGTGGAAACAAAATGAAACCACATATCTGGCTTTGTCTAGAATGGTACGGAATGTTCTAACGATATCCGTTTCAACAGTGACGTCCAAATGTGCCTTCAACGAAAGCGGTAGAAGGTTAGATGGATCAAGGAATCTTATGGCACCCGACACTTTAGAAGCTCTGATGTCTTCTTCCGACTGGATAAAGGCAGAAATACGTTTTCAAGACATGGCTCCATCAATTTTCCATGAACAATGGACCTTTTACAGAGAAACAACAACGTCACAACATGATAACACATAAATGTAATTTTTATTGTAATGTTTTCTTGTGATAAATACAAAATTTGAAGTGTTAAACTTTTTCAATTTTTGATATTGTTCTTTTTGCTTCCAAGAAAAAAAAAAAAAGAAGTTTTAACTTACAAATTTAAAGTTTCAGGCAAAAAAAAAAAAAAAGTGAATTGGCTTGCCCTGCCTTGGACTCGCCAGTGAACCGGACTACCTGAGGCCCGCAAGCCCGTCAGGCCAGATTTCCAATTCCGGAACCCGCCTTGCCCAGCAAACCCGTCCCAACCTGCCCTAACAATTTTTTTGGGGGTTCGCAACCCAGTTCGACCCTCCTCGAACTCACCCACCCAGCACCGAACCCGCCTGACCCTATCCGTTTGTCATTGCTAACTTTAGACGCTAATGCATTTGGGTAACAC
>JAWZTD010000109.1:433525-448612 GCA_035221335.1 Echites panduratus
AGCAACAGCAGGATGAGTTCTTAAATGTCACAGTGAAGGGAAGATTGAATTTTAATTTTAATGATTTCTACTACCTGAACCAATTGCATTGACACAGGATGCAATAAAGAGTTCTAACGAATATTGCCACGATAGTTAGTTCTATTTTGTGTGTACCTGGAAATTGATGGTGATATGTAAGCTGAGGGTGCTATCCGACAACGGAGCCTCAAACTGTCAACATCAAAAATTCCAACTGCTCCATCACAAAATCCAGTAAACACCAATAAGCCATCACATGAGTATATTGCACTTGAAATGGAAGCAGAAAGTGAGTCTCGCGGATACCACTGCCAAAAGAGAAATAGGTAAAATCAATTAGAATTTGAGAAGTGTATGAGAGGACAAAGTGCAGAGTAGAATGGACTCTGGAATACAAATGTGACAACTCTAATAGTCTAAAATAAATTAAGCCTGGGATAGAATCCAAAAACATAGCTAAAATTCCACATCTTTGAGAATTTCAATTCATATTTAAAAATAAAATCCCACATTTCTTATCTTTATTAAGCCTTAAGGCTCTGAAACGATTACAAGAGCTATTAATGAACCAAACAGTAAGCTGGCAAAAGCACATTTGGGTTCTTGTTTGTGTTCATAGATAACTCATTCGTTTAACAATCAATTCATATTCAATCTTTGACTCAACTAATATTCAACAAACATAAGCCTGTTCGTGAACAATATAATTAACATAATGTATTACATATTTTTAATATATATTATAATAAATTATTGTATCATAAATCCCAAACTAAAGCTAATCGAAATCCATTTGAATTCAGTTCATTTACCGAGCTAAACAAAATGAAATTTGAACATCAAAAAATAACTCTAAGAATAAATCAAGTAATCAAACAAAAACAAATGTTGTTCCAACAATAAATTTACAAAAAAGCTCAATATCCTAAAGCTCCATTTAACTCGGTTCATCTACAATCCTACTAATTACAAGAGGAAGAAAAAATATTATTATATTGGACTGGGATTCAGAATGAAAACTTGTTTAAATTTTGAGAATAAAAATAGAGAATGTATTTGTTGAAATTTTTATTATTTGAATGTTTGACATGACTTTGATCGGGTAGCACATATTAGATATACTTAATATATATTAATTAATTGATTAGAAATGTAATCTGAGCTAAAAAGTATTAAAAACATATAGGGTAAATTTGGTGGTCCAATATGTTGGATTTCAAGGCAAGTTTAAATTTGAATTGAATGAGTTTGGATATAAAATTAGTTTTAAGGTGGAAAATGAATAGCACAAAATTTTTGTAAACGAAGACCAATACATACAGAAGAATCTGATATATTTACTGTTCTTTTCCTTTTCTCCTTCAGTCTTCATTAAGTTGAGCCATGTAGGACATAAAATTAATAGAACCTTAATTCAAATGCTGAGTTAATGAGCTTGGTAGAAAGATATTAATGTCATTTTAGCAAAAATGATTTGTTTATTATCACAAGAATGGAGAACCTACCATTTGTCACTGAAAAAAGTACATATAAAAAGATTTACCTTGCCGGGAGCTTAAAAAAAAGGGGAGGAGGTTGGATCCACTAAAAGAATGAGTACGTAATTACTTTCTTTCATTCTTATGTATATGTAGTGTTTTGCAGCTAGCTAAATGAATGCACAAATCAGTAAGAATCTTAAATATATGATGATCCAAACCAAACAATAATTTGAATGCACTTCTGTTACGAAATACAAAGTAGCAAAAGGCAGATACTAACCGAGCGCAAGCATTCAAGTTGAGCATCATAAATGGCAATTTGGCTTTCATGAACCACCAGTAGATGAGATTGATCATTGTGGAATTGAACTTTAGTCTCTCCCACCAAGGGTGATGAAGGACCAGATGGTGCTTGAATAGACTTTGTTTTCTTCTTCTCCCATCCATCAATGTCCCAAGTACATAGCTGCAACAGTAAAGAGAACACACACATATGAAATCATAATCAGGTTTCCCATAACAGGGCTAAGACTCAAAGACAAACAAGAAGAATAAGTTGTATCAAGCACTTACCTGTGCATCAGCTCCAGATGACACCAATATATTCAAACTCTGAGAAAAGGCAAGCCCTGTGATTTGTTTCTGGTGCCCCTTGAGCTTGGTCTTGACCTATTGAACAAGACAAGGTTCAAGAATATAGGAGGGGTTTGAAGATCAATAGTTAGCTAATGAAGGATCAGAACTGAGCAGGCCAACCAAGTTAAGACACCTGCAGCCTTCACATCCGTAAAGCGATGCTATTGAAAATATAAGGTACCCACTTTTAATCTGAGCAGACAAGTTACGTTTTTCAGCAACAGTGTGATCAAATGATCCCCATTCTAACCTACTGAATTGGTTTCACCTAAGGAGAGACCTTATTATAGTTTTTCCTTACTAAAAGAAAATTATCTGAGCAATTAGTAGAGTAAGCCTTTGGCAAGTCAAAACCCTACAGGGATCCACTATGCGTATCAAGAATGGAATTCACTTAAGAACTCCCATAAGTGTAACCAAGGTTATGCAACAAAAAATGTGACATACCTGGACCAACATCCAGATGAGAAAGGATGGTCTCAAGTTGCAGTTCTGCACAGTTTTATACTTTAAACTTTTTATTAAATCTTACTCTTTCATCTAATCTTATCTGTTCCACACAGACATAATATATGTACACACACATATAAATGAAACACCGCCAGGTATCTACAAGGTAAAAGGGGAACTTCACTGAAATGTCTCTCTTCTACGTTTTTCATTTCCTTAACTTCCTTTATCACTTTTACACTTTGCTTTTTATTAAAATTGCCCATTCATCTATTTTATCTATTCACATGCAGACATAAGTATATTTACACAAAAATACATAAATGGCCTACAGCCTGGTAACTACAAGGTAAAAGAGTCCCTTCACTGAAATGTCTCTCTTCTACGTTTTTTTTCATTTCCTTCAAACTTCCTTTATGTCTTTCCCCCCTCTTTTTTTTCTTTATTTTTCTACTCAGCCTATCTGGGTCCATATAGTTAGACCTATGTTATCTTTTGTAGGCCAGAACTGTATTGTGACAAATCTCCTCTTTTATGCACTTCTCCAGCCAAGTTTTCTTCTTCTGCATTTCCACCTTTTTTTTTTTGTAGTGGAAGAGTTGATTTTGAATGAATAATATCAGCTCGGAGATGTTTAAAACATATTCCTCTTTCATGGAACTATTGCGGCAAAACTGCAAGCGTCTGCCCGAATTAGTATAAACCATAGAGAAAAGATCTTAACTAGCCGACACAACTTTAAGTTATTGAAGGCAAAAGAATCCTGATCTAGAAGTTTAAACGTTTAATTTGTTGCTTTCATTATGCAGTGTATGTTTTAAAAATGAAACACATTCCAAGACAAAGTCATTGTAGCTTTTTAAGATTCATAGGTTCCCTGTGTTCGATTATTCTCAAAGGCATTCCTGAGGGAATGGGAACATAATGAAAGAGGAATTGCACTTGCCCAAAAATGAAAGTTTTAGGAGCTCTCAAATACTTAACAAAACAATAGAAAATGTTAAATCCAATACAAAAAGAGCAGGGGAAAATGAAATGGGTATGAAATGCAACAAACTTTCTAGGTGAAATAATACTATGAAAAAGAGATATTTAAGTAGGAAATGAGGAACTGGAATAAGTAACATGCCCCAATACTTTCTAATTTCAAATAAGGTATTAGTTCAGACAAATCCAAAAGGATATTTACCTCATCGACCCTAACATTGTATATTTGTATACTAGAATCCTCCATTCCTATAGCAATGATATTGTTGTCCCGAGGATGAAATGCCAAGTAGGTGGCTGCAGGAGGCGGGGGCATAAAAGTTGTCATAACCTGAAAAAAATTTATAGGCTCAGTCATCATATAAGGAAAAGAATAGCAAAAACATATTAATAAATAATGACGAATAGGAATTTAGTGAAAGCTAAACAGACTTAAGGATCAAAGATGGGATGGATAAGAGTTCAACTCATGAAAATAATGATATATAGGGAATAAGACAACCTTAAATGTCATCATGTTGAACAAAGAGACCTTCCCACCAGAAGCAGACATGACATAAGAATCATTCTTAGACAACGCTATACAGGCAGCTGACTCTTCTGCTGGTTTGGTTTCACTCAAGTCATTAGACATGAGAGCACCATTAGGAGGCTGCCACAACTGCGGAACAATAGATGCGGTAGACTAATATAAAAAAAAAGAACAGAAAGTTAGAATGGCAAAATAAAGGATTAACAGAAAACATCAAATAGAGAACAATGAAAAACAAAACCAGATAAATGGAAACATGTTCAAAATATACACCTTTCCAGTTGGATTGCGTTCATTTCGCTGCCATTTCCAAAGCTTGTGGATGGCATTGGATGCCAGAGCAAGTAGAGCAAGACCAGAATTTGTGTAAAGTAGACGCACAATCTGCATTACAGAAAACCCTTACTTCAAAGAATAAGGCCCTGTTCTCAGCTGCTTAAAATATGCAATTTTTTGCTTTTCAAAGGAACTTTTTCTTATTGATGCTGTTGAAATAAAGATGTTACTTTTTAAAATAGTTCTTCTCCGCAGTACCCTCTTTAGCAGTTAAAAACAAAATCCAGGAACCAAGAACAGGCTGAAAGGACATGGACAAAGGGCAACGGCCGGATTCACAACATTTCCTAAGTTTAAATTTGAATGTGCTAGTTGGCCAAATATAATTAGGAAAGCTAAGCCAGGAAGTACGGAAAATATATTCTCCCTCTGCCTGAAATTGATTGTCTACTTTGGAGTTAGAATGAGATGTAAATCCCTTACAAGGAGGTTAGTGGAATTTTAAATTAAAAATATACTTATTTTAGGAAAGTGAACATTCAATTCATGACACTCCAAAATAGGAGTAGGAACATTTAATCTTGGCAGATGAAGTAACATTTCTATAAAGAATCCGGATCCATAAATAACATTCATTAATTGGACTTTGAAAAGAAAGTGGATAAGAATTATAACTGCCACCAAATTCTCTGAAAAAGAAATGATATCTTGAGACTACAAATCTACAGAAGTGAACATTCTTTTGTTACAATCCAGAATGCAAAGTAGGGCAAACCTTGGAACAGAGGGACTATAAAGTAGTAATAGAGACAAAGAAAACAAATCTAGAGATTTCATAAGGGTTCCAAGATAACAGCTCACATGCATTAAGAAAATAATTCTTATTGGTACCACCTTTTAGCATACTCAATATGCTTGAGAGAAATGTAACTCGATCAACAGAGAGAGAGAGAGAGGGACAGAGAGTAGTATCAGATTCAGCACTCAGTACATACCTTGCTAGCAGTCAGAGAGTCAGGTAATTTTAGTGTCTTGAGTTGAGTTGAATCGACTATTTCAGGGAACTTCCAGCATTTAATCTTGTCAACAGTATCTGAAATCCTTGGCTTTACATCATTTACCCTACTGGTCTCCATAGTAGCCTAATAGGTGACATTCAAAGTAAGACAAACCTAGAATTATAAATTTCATAGTTCATATCCAAGAAGGAACTTGTCAATATCTATAGAGAAGGGTAAATTACAAGATTTCCAATGGACAATGACTGTTGAATCCTATCAGTTCGTTCAAGGATGGGAGCAACGGGTGGAGAAGCATTAGCCATAGGACCTAATGAACCAGCAATTGGAGGCTGCAAGAAAAACGTTGCATAGAAATAAATCAATCTAGATTGTCTTCTTAATCAACATAGCAGATATCAAACAGAGAAGCACAAATACCTTAACATTTACTGCTTCAGATATACTTCGAGACCCCTCAAACGATCTGCCCTCAAGCATCCTCAGCAAGCGCCGTCCATCATTATTTGCCAAGATCTTTATTCCATTGTCACTTGTTGTAACGGCAAGCAATGATCCTTCCTTATTAAATCGTAACCTAGGACTTGCCTGAAAGAAGGTAGAAGTCATTGAGTTTTTTTATTTTTTAAAACAAAAAAATGTATAGGAGAATGTAGCTATGGCTTTGGTATGATGAGAGGTACTAACAGGCAATCCTCCTCCAGCATCTGTAGATGTTAGCATGTTTATGTTGTCCATATCCCAAAACTTTATCTGAAACTCATCACCAGCAGCTAAAAATCTATTCCTTGTTGTGTCAAACTGAACTACACCCAATGACCTTTTCCTAAAACCTGAATACGTCCTCTTCACAGCTCCTTCGCTCTCATTCCATTCAACTAGGTGAGATTCACCATCTTTGCTTGTCCCACAAGAGAAAAGTCTGAAACCAATAAGAAATAAAGTAACTTGGGAACAAGGATAAACTCATGCGCGAAACCTAAGTCAATTCTCTTAAAAGCAACAGAAAAACAAAAAGCATCAAAGAAGCAACTCAGATTCTACATGCGGGTATGTCCCATGCTAGTAAGTAAGACAACTGAATGCACAATTAGATTACCAGGATCACATGGATAAATATATGCATTCCAAGATGCAATGCATCCTAGTCTTGATGATTATAAATGGTTTGCTTTGCAAACAACTTGGCGGGGGTAGATTAGACTACAGAATCTAGCCAAGTCAGAGGAAAAAATGAGTTACGAAAAGACCTTATGCAACCAGTCAAATTGGTTTGCGAATGGCTTCTAAAATCCATTTGAGATTTCACCTGCTCATATATTCACAAGAATTCCTATACAATGCATTGATAGTTGGCTATAGCTTAATGTAACTTTTCCTCCGGCTGGATTTCTTAAGGCTGCTGAGGGAGAAATGAAAGAATGAAATTGAGAAACAGAAAGCTGTTTGAAAAATTGGAAGGTAAATCCCTCTTAAAAGCGTTGAAAAGCAGAATTTCTTCTGAAAAGTACATCTAGATGTATTTTTAATTAAACAAATTGCATAATAAGGGGTTACCCAGCCCTTTTCTTCAGCTAAAGAAAAGGGAAAAACACACAGTAGAGACCAGATGTAAACCAAAAAACCCAAAACACATTCTCAATTATAGCTTACATACAATGGTATAGATCACAAGTACTAATGTACTCATCATATAACCAATAACCCAAAAGGCACATTACAGCACACAAGTACATCAAGCTTTGAATTTTATCTTTAGATGATTGCTTCTTTGTCCAACCAGAAAAGTTGAACTTTTTTATTCAGTCAAAGAGAATTAGTTTATTCTCTATGAACTGCAATAACTCCACCTTCTAAAATATGCAAATGCTACACCATGCCATTTATAAAGAAAACAATCAATTTGGCTGTTAAGAGTCTTAATTACAGACTGTCTAAAAGAATCTTAATATCCTTAAACTCCTTTACATACAATTCCAGTATCTCGTTACTACAAGAATAGAAAGTCCTCAACTTTGATAAGAGGACATGCAAATAATCAGCAGTTGTGGAAAATGGAAGAGGTCTTCTCTGTAACACATATGATCCTTTACAATAGAATATATACAAGAAACCTACCAAATCTCCTTCAAATCCCGTGCTTTATTAAATGTTCTAACACAATAGGAAATATAGCTATATATGAATAATTCTACGCTATTATATGTTATAAATGAAAAATTAATAGAATAGCTAGATGGTTAGCTGATTATCTGCAAATTTCCCACAAAAGGTCATTCAATGGAAGTATAATCACTTGATGAATTCTTGAATCACTGTCATCAAATTCAAGTGCAACTCATGTACATTGATTTTCACGTTCCTGCCAACAGATATCACACAAAGACGTCGCATGATTTCCCTGTCCCATCCATTTAATTATTTTTTTATATTCCCCCTCCCTCCTTCCCTCTCTCTCTCAAAGACTCAAAAAGTATTTCTTATAATCAGGCCTTGTGCCAGATAAAATTTGGGTTTTCCTTTCAGTCAATTACTCTTTAGGAAAACCCAATTATTGAGAGAATGTACCCCATCCACCCAAACTGAATATGTTTGTGTGTGCTGTTCTGAAATCAACCAATTAACTTGTATTGAATTAACCTAATAGCGGTCCAAAGCAGTCTAGTCAGCAAAAGAAAATATTTTAATTGCACTAGTACATTTGCTTCTGATATGTAGAATAACCCATAAGGATGGAGTTTTCTTGGTATGAAGAGTACCACATATCTATCACCAACAATAGGTAACTTTTATGGGATTAGAGATAGAGCAAGATAACAGACTATCACCGTGAGATTTATCTTATTTACGTTGGAAGCACATTAGCTGCCTCCAGCTCAAACTTTCAGTCTCTGGTCAAGTTGCATATTTTACAGGGTTAAATTTTTTCTTCCTCTTCTTGATTACTCAATTAGTTCCAAAATATGTCTCCATTTTACTTGGCACACAAAATTTTAGGAGAAACTTTTACCATTTAATATTTCTAAGTTAACTGACATTTACTAAAAGCTTTGGGGAGGGTTAACACTCCACTAATTCTAAAGACCACAACTAACAGTGGAAATAAAAAATAATTGGAATGTTCAAATCAGTAAATTGAATGATAATAACAGGACACCAAAGCAACCTCCTCAATATTGAAAGGATAAGGTAAAATTTGTCATATATAAATTATACTGCTGACTAACGCCTGGGGGAGGGGGGGGGGTAAAGAAAATAGCAATGATTATCTCATAATATGATACAAGGAAACATCACTATTACAGTTATTGCAGGTGATACAGGACCAACTAGAAGAAGATTGTCAGGTACCTAGTTCCATCAGCACTATATGCCATTGTTGTACACCAGCGTCCAGGAGCATCATAGTCAACCCGTGATCCCATGCAATCATAAAGCCATGCTTTTATCTTTCCATCAATTGCAGTAGAGAAAATAAACTGCAGAAAGAAAATCAAACATTGCATTGACTCGATCAGATAATAACATAAAGCTTCATAGCCAATCGGCCAACTGTAATAAGACAAAAGTTTATTCAGAAAAAGGAAAAAAAAAAAGTGACCCAGGAATTACCTGAATATTCTCTTTGTAATGAGGGCAAACAGAATATACAGGAGCTTCATGACCTTCAAATATGTGAAGACGGCGACCACCCACAGCATCCCAGACCTATCAAAAAGGATCCATAAGAACACTAATTTTGAAGAGAGAGAATTTCTATGGATTTAGAGATGATTACCTTAATTGTCTTGTCATCTCCACATGTTACTATGCATAGTTGCTTATTAGGGTGAGCAAAGGAAATATCATTTACACCACCTGCGTGAGCGTCAATCTAGAACAAGAAAAGAGCCATCAAGACAACAACATGAAATCAATTAGCCACAAAGATAAAGTTAAAAATGTACTCACTTCCAAGTGCTGTCTCAGTTCTCCTGCTTGATTGTAGGTATACATCTGAACAAGGTGCTTAGAAAAAGCAACTCCTATAAATACATAGAAGAAAGCACATTAGGCTGAATTTAGACATAATCCATTCAAGTATGATTACCAAAGGTGGATCATAAGACTAACCAAAAATAGATCCATCCGGGCCCCATATGCATCTGTTGACAGATACAGTTGCATCCTTCACTAAAGTTGTCTAGATAAATCATTTCAAATACAGTTAAATTGATGGACCAAATTCCACTTAAAAAGACATTAAACACTTGCTTTAAGGAGAAATAGATAGTGAATGATCATTACACACCTGCAATGGCATTGTACAAGCTGAAATATCCCAGACCTTAAAGTTCTTATGGGCCAACCTGTCACGTGACCCAACTTCCCAGATGGTAATATCACCAACATTCGTCCCAACTGGGGGTAAGAATTGTCAGAATAGGCTCAGAAGATTGTGAGTACTAATTGCTTCAATTTGCCACTCTTACAAAGCAAAATTTCAAGTCAATAAGTAAGACCAGGATATCAAGAATAAACCTAAAAGAACTGTCTGTTGTTGAGGATGAAAGTCCATGCTCATTACATTCGATCCTTGACTAATATCACGTGCAGCAGCCTTAGGCAAGTCATCTGGTGAGTAAATATTAGGAGGATGAGTTGACCCAGAAAAGGACACCTGGAAATATATCAGTATGTATTAGTATGCAGGTAATAACTGAAAAGGCAGTCACCAAAGAAGTTAAACATTATTTTAAATTAATACAGCCCCACCAGCTACCCAAAAAATGAAAAAAGGCAATTGACACCTCATCAGATTGGCCTGCACGTAATCGCTTCATCAAATGCTCTGAATCAGCAGTTTGGTAGTCCATTGCAGAAGCACTGGGGGGAGTTCTGGGATGCTTCAGAAATGAGGCTGAGGAAATGTTTTTGCCAAGTTTACCATCATTCTTACTCAAATCACCCACTGAATATGAAACAAAAGCAAAGGTATCTTAGATAACTAACCTGCAGCAGGAGCCTGAACAATACCAGGAGGACCCGCTGCAACAGCAGCATGGGGTATGGAATGGTTAGCGCTTGACATCCATCCTGCTATGGCACTTGGAGGAGGAGAAACAACAGGTTGGAATGGCTGCAATCAGACAGATTTCAGCAAGTGAGAAGAAAAATGAAACATACAACCTAACAAGCATAAAGACAACAAATAGACTTACACTATGGGCGGCAAGAGGAGGAAAAGCCCCAGGTTTTGGAACAGGTCCGCCTAGGGGATTATTAACAGGTGGAGGTGCATGAGACCCATTACTAGAAGAACAAGTATGATCAGTGAAGAGGGTTTTGATATCTGGATTTGGACGAGGATTCTTACAAAGCTGATGCTGCCAATTAAGACTGCAAATAAAAGAAAATTTGTTAATGCCAGTCTCACTAACAAAAAGGCATCAAAGATACAAATAGAGGAATGCTATGGAGAGCAACAGAACTCACCATACAGAGTGCTCCTCTTTGTATTCACGTGGTCAACATGGTCAATTCCATGTAAATACAAAGAGGAGCCTTCAGTATGCCTCATGGAGAGCTCCATTGCTCTCCAAAGCACTTATATACGTATAGTATATATATATGTATGTATGCATATAGATCTGTAGCTTTGAAATGCCAAGAAACAGTTATAAATTGAAAACCAAATTTCACATGATGTATGGCGCAGATAAAGGATGTGCAGAGAGAATCTACAAAAACGAACTCAGATGTAATAAATGATCATTGGTGCTACCTCTGATTAATCAACGTGCGCAATCTTGAAGCTTTGAAAGTTGGAAATGAGAGCTTATCACGAAACAATGGATTTGCCTCGATGAGTTTCTTTAGTTCAACTAACATAATATTCCGAGCTGACTTTGTATCCCCATATTTCGACAGCTGCTCATTCTGCCTAAAATATTGCCACAAATAACTTAATGAAGAAACCCAAAGAATCTTGAACTCTCCTGTTAACTAAATTGTTAAATCATATTACCTAAAATTCTCAAGAGTTAATAGCTGGGTAATCTCTTTGAAGAGATCTTCATTGAATGAGGCAAACACCTTAAGATCCTTCACAAGAATTTCAACAGCTTTGGCTCGGTCCTGCCTGAATAACAAGTTACGGAATCCATAAAAATTGCCCAAAACTGCAAAAACTTGAAATGTTGGTAACTATTCCTGACAAAACCTTACCTATCAAGAGCTTCAAGGTACTTTTGTTTTCTTATTTCAAAGAAAATCTTCATTGAATAACGATTGTCCTCAACCTTTGTGAACCCACTTAAATAACGTTCCACTTCTTCCCATTCACCTGCTTGAACTTGATCCTCAAAGTACTTCATATTGAAGAAGAAACCAGATTCTTGCTCCAACCTGATTAATATCATCATGCATTGCTCAAAAATAATGTTTCAACTTAAAGCAGGGAGCCAAGAAGGATGGGCATCCAAAATATTAATTTAATTGTTATTCCCATAGAACAAAGAGATTTATCCTAATGCAATAGTTTGATCACAGTTTTCTACCATTTCCCAGGCAATTAAAAGTATAGAAATCCAAAATTACTCATCTTTACTACCCAATTATGGATAAAAATAACAAGTCATAAATCACAATGCTCCTACTTAACTTCCTATTCTTTGAGTTGATTCCAATGGATAATAAGCAAATGAAACGAGAAAAGAAAGAAACAGGTAAAACTATCCCTCACTTGTGCACTGTCTCCTTGAATTTTTCCTCATCCAAGAACTGCAGAATCAAGAAAACCAGTTCTCGACTCAAGGATGACATGGTGACCTTTCCTGGTTCCCCTAGCCACTCCAGCGCAAATCTCTGATGGTAACCCCGGAATGCAGATTGAAATAAAACCAACACTTCTTCAGATCAACCAACTTCTTTACAAAACTCAATCCCTTCGCTTGTGGTAATTCTCCTTCAAATTCTTGTAGCAATTGTTCAGCTTCTCCTACAATATACACATAAAATATAATTGAATTCACTCCAAAGGACTTGTACAAAAGGTTATAGTCAAGTAAAAAATCCCAAATGACCATATTATAAAAGCATCAACATAATACTAACACTAAAAATAAACAATATACTAGCACATTGGTCCTCTTAAGTCTTATGATTACCCTGTTTACTGGCGTTCACTTGCAGCACCAATGACAAAAGAAAAAAGCACAGTACTTTACTTAGTTTCAAACCACGCACATCAATGCATGAAAAACCCAGAAGACTCTAATGCATCCATCAAATTCGGCAAAAAAAAAAAAAACCTGAAATTGCTCATGATATCACAACAGAAGCAACAAAAACCTAGAATTTTAGGAACAAATTAGGAAACCCCACCTCACTTTTTAAAAAATAATTTCATGCTTTTCTCTAAATTACTACCAAATCCAGAAAACAATAAAAAGCAAAATTTCAGATCTGGGTCTGCAAAATACTGAAGAAACAACAATCGAGATGCATCTTTACTGAGCCAGGAGCTACCTTACTTTGGCATACAGACCCAAAATGCTAGGAAAAAAGAGGTAGGGTTTTCTCTCCAAAAATAAAAAAAGAAAAGGAAAGAAAAGAAAACCCACCACGCACACAGCAACACCACTGGCTTCAGTACTGTGCGTACCAGAGTCCTCCTTTTTCTCTCTCTAAAATACTCATATGGGTTCCATCCTGGGTTTTCTTTTTGAAGATTGTTTCTGTTTCTCACTCTAAAACAGTGTATTTATAGGATTGGGCAAAGTCCCTCTCTCCCTAATGCCATCCTGCTAAAGTGGAATTTGAGATTGTTAACATCGTCGCGTTGAGGTAAATCTTCAAATTGAGTAAAGATATGGTATGATGGAGTACCTTTAGCTGATGTGCCAAAATTATTGCATTGTTGAGTGTAATAATCAATTCAAAGGCTTGCGGTCCAACATTCGAGGGTAAATGTGTGGAATTCTTTTATAACTTTTATTAGATTAAAAAAATTAAATTTGTTTATTTAAACATCATTTTTAATTTGATACAAAAATTAAGTTAATTATTTTTCAATTGTGGATATACTCTATATATTTAGAAGAAAGGGTCCCTTGATTTAGGAAAAGATAGAGGGTGATGAGGATGGAGGTATTATCCTATGTCTCCTTTGTCATTCCTAATGTTAAGTTGATAAAAGAATAGGAAAAGGTTGTCCAATTTGTTCATGATCCTCAATGGATGGGAAAGGAAACCTTAATTATTCTATTGCTCAATCACTTCCTATTTATGGAGTGTCATATTCTATGCTTATTCTCAATCTCCTTTCTTCTATACCATATCTTAATTAGATGATTTTGCTTGGGGACAATTAAATGATTAGTATATAAATACACTTAACTCTTTTCACTTATGTTATTTTTTTCATTGAAAGCTTATAGTGTAAATATACACTAAATATTATTGTTCCCTAAATAATATGAAGTTAAAGTATTATAATGATATTAATTAATTAATTCCTTATAAAATAAAGTAGAAGATATTCATATAAAGTTCCTTATTCATTTAAAATTTAAAAAGCAATATTAATTTTTGATTGGTGATGGATAACAATGCATGTTGGGATACTTTTCCCTATTAAATTTTTGTTTTTTAATTTTATTATACACAAAAGGATAAATTAGAGTAAATAAATTTTATTAATTTTTACCCCTTTATTTACAAAATAAATGATAATAATATTTTAATTAAATAGATATTTAACAAAAAATTCAATTTTTAATTGTCTTATGAATTAAATAAATCAAATATTGAAAGGTTTTTTAAAAAAACACTTCACATTTTTAGCTGTCTATTATATGCTATCTCCATCCCAAGTCAAGAAATCTTTTTTATTTTATCCCAAACTATAGTCCAGTTTCTTTTTTTATGAGAGGTAGTTATGGATTAAAAAATTAAATTACCATTATTAATTCCTTTTTTATATCTACTACTTTCAATTCTAATAAATTAAAGTATGGTGTAAAAATAAAATTATCCTTAAAAATGATTGCACTAGTTAACTTCTCTTGATCTGCAGAAAAAAGAACTTATACTATCTTCATGGGATGTAGGTAATATATTTCAAGCAGAGACTCTAAAATCAACGAGGCTTCAGAAATTTGAAATCTCGCAATTAGCAACCACATATTTTTTTCCTATATCAATGAAAAAAAGTTGAATCTAATAAACGTAATCTTTCATATTCATATTTACTAAATATAATCTTTATATTTAACAAATGTAATCTTTTATTTTTTTAATATAATAATGGCTAACATTTCAATAAAGACATATCAATTAAAATAATTATCTTAATTAACCATTGCCTAGAAGGATTATGTATTTTATAATAGTAACATACAATTCTATAAATAGAGTTGACCAATTGATTCAAAATCACATAAATTAAAAAAAACCTCTTGACTTTCTTCTTGATCTTTTTATGTTTTTAGGAGAGAAAAAACTTTAAAATATTCCTTTTTTACAAAATATAATTTTAGTGTGTTATATCACTTAAACAAAAACTTTGATCTGTTAAAATTTTTAAATATTTAAATATTATGTATTATGAAAAGCACTCACCCATTACCTGTGCCATGGAAGCTAGTTTAGTAATGGTGATAATTAGTAAATATGATTAAATAATAGTTTATACACCAAAAAG
>JAWZTD010000109.1:462267-480020 GCA_035221335.1 Echites panduratus
CTAGTGGGTGTTGGTATTTCTTGGACATCATCTAAATCAACGTCATCACCTAAAGTTTCTATATCATTGGGCTTGGGAATATCGGTCTAACATCATACTCACATTACCTAACAAACTCTTGTTCATCAATATTAATGTGGTGGGAGGATGAAAGAAATCCATTTTTTTTTTTAAATAAACTAGATAATGAAAAAAAGTTAAACTAAACGAAAGTAAATAAGTGTGCAATCAAGTAACAAATAAAAAACAATTCAAATAAATAAAATTGAATAAATAAGTAACAAATAAAAATAACAAATTAATAAAGCAACCAAATTAGAAGATAAGTAGAGAAAAACCAACTTGAAATTTGAAAGAATTAGTTGGAAATTATGAAAGATGGAAACTCAAAATTTTTCACTAACTCATTCTAAATCAAAGTTTTTCTTGCCAAAAATTAAATTTTCACACCAAGAGAGAAGTGAGATTAGAAAGAAGTGGGATTGAAGAATGAGTAAGAGAGAAATGAGATTAGAGAGTGTCGTTTATTGATTTTTGAGGGTGTGAGAGGGGTATTTATATATATATATATATATTTTGAAAAAATTAATGTTGGTGGCCTTTCTATATTTTTTTCTTTTCAAAATTCAACTGTTAGAAATAGAAAAAAAAAAGGTCAAATGTCCATTAGGCATGATGGGCCAGGCGGGTTCCTAAATCGGTGTTGTTCAAATTTACGAGTTACGAGCTAGGCTTAAAGAAGAGTGAATTGTACATGCTAGGGAAATATTGGAATTCTAAGGGAGGGGGGGGGGAGGGAATTCCCCCTTTGTTCCCAGTTTAATTTTAAAGACGGAATTCTCCTTTTAGATCTGCCTTTAAAAATTTTACCCTTTTAGGTAACAAAACCCCTTCATTCTCATATTTGGTTGAAAAACCAGAGCTCTCTTCTTTAGGTCTGTTCCTTCTTTTTCCACCGAAGAACCTAAGCGCAAAGGAGCTTGTAGGTGAAGGTTTTCGGCTTCACACTGGTGCTCTTGCAACACATGGCTGTCAGGGGGAGTGCTTTTACACCGGAAGGACAGATGCTAGTGGTTTTCGGCCTCACTCCGGTCCTCTCCCTGAGAGGAGAGGACAGTTCTCCTGTGGTCTCTGCCTTCCACCGCTAAACTCTCGAAGACAAGATTCTTCTCCTGCTCTCTACACATATTAGTTCGATCTTGTGTTTCTTCCGTCTCCCCCAAACGATGTCCTTTGCTCACTAATGTTCATCTGTGTTCACTTTTCAAGAACTATCTTCCTGTTCTCTACACTCGCTACCTTCTTTGCTTAGCTTCAAGAAGCATTTCTCTTCTTTATCAGTCAGAGATATTGCTACCTCTTCTCTAGAGTCAAGTATGCTAATTCGTTGTAATTATAATTTTAATAGTATTGCTCAAATTGTCCATTTCCTTTACTTATTTGGTATTGCATTGTTTGTTTGTTTTTTGGATTCATTGTAGTTGATTGTGTAAACTTACGTTTTTATTTCATTTATTTGTATAGAGTTGCTTGGTGCTGACCATGATGTGGCAGAAAAATTTATTTACTACTAGGCCTTTAGTACTTGTGATTATGGGTTCTTTTTGTTTTTCTTGCTTCCTGGGAATTCTTATTTTTTTCCTTCCTCCGCAATTATGGATGTGTAGGTCAGTTAAGTGTGCCATATCACAACAGAAGAGAAAGTTAAAGAGTAGGAAGCCAATGACTCCAGCTACGTAAAAAGTCAACAAAGTCAAAAATGAAATTCTATTTGTGTGTATATGTTTTTGATTATTTTTTAGGTTAATTTGTCCTTATTACTTTATGATGATAAGGAATTTGTTCTTGTCATTTTTTAATGATGAGGTCATTTAAGGGGAGATTTAGGGTCATGAAGGATGGTCAGAATAGATGCTAGAAGGAAGGAAAGAGGCACAATGCACATTTAAAGGTTTGTTCTCATGAGTAACATTGGGATGTGAATACATTACAAAAAGTAGTTTAGTTAGAAATTGAACATATTATCTTCTATCATCTTTAATTATATAAGAAGACCTCTATCAGATCCTTGATATGTATAATTTTGTAAAAACATTTTGTTTTTTCATACATCTAATTTTCCAGCTAGTTATTGGTTTCTTTTGGTGGAGGTTCTATTCTTTTGCTTTAACATTCTTCATTCAAATGTTTATAATTATTTTGTTTACTAGTATTCGGTCATGAAATTTTGGGGCCAGCATCCTGGTGGTATTAGAGTTCTTGTTGTTGGAATGGCCTTCCCTAGATATGTTGCTCAATCCCAACATGGTGGCATGGGGAATTTTGAGATGACTTGGTAATCATTATTTTTTCTCCAACTTCTTGAGATGAGATTTCACTTACCCAATCTGAGCCTATCTAAAAGATTTTGGTCATCTCTGTATATATTGGATGCCAAAATTTTTGAGTTGGATTTACTTCTTTTTAGAATGGTTCTTGTGTTTGTTTTTTTGGATTAGCAGCAATGATCAAATGACAATCTTGGAAATCTTTGATATTTAGTGTTGCTTCTCAATAGCTTATTGTGCTTAAATAAGGTAATCTATGACTGCAAAATGCTAACACACACAAAATGCACATCTTAAGGTGCTTAAATAAGTAATCTGTGATTGCAAAATGCTGGTACAACACACACAATGCACATTGAATCATTGAAATATGTAAGGCTTGGATATATCTTGAAAATTCTCCAATTAAGCTTCAGTTTTTTATTTCATCAAGTGATTTGCATTCCAGATGAGTGACCTATTTTTTGAGTGCTTTTTCCTCGAATACTTGGAAAATTTAATTTCAAAATAGATAAGAAAAGTTCACTTCATCAAATTAGAGCATACCGATTGGCTTCATCAATTGGTAGTTTCTCTTAGTTGCTGAGCTCTCAATGTGTTTTTGTTTGGAAAATATTGGAATCTGAAAACATGCTCCAACCTATCCCACTGTCTTGCATGACTTTGGGATAAACTACTGGCTATGGTAAAAAAAAAACATCTGCCTTTAATTCAACCTGGATGCATCTCTTCCTTAGTGTTATGAACTACAAGTGGAATTGTGTGATAAATGTTGAAAGAAGTAGTTATACTGAAATTGTGGAGTTGTTTAGTGCTTGAATCTCAAATATGTAATTAGAAAGGATGGTTTAGATGCTAATCATACAAATTTTGCTATTATGGTCTTTAATGTAAGGAAACTAATGCTTATCTGGCCTTACTGAGGTTGCCTGTCCTGGCTGGTGTTGGTGCATTGGGAGCAACATATTATCTCTTCCTCCAACATCAATGAAAACTTATACTTTGTGTGTGTTTTAATATAAGTAGTGTCATTATAGATTATGTTGCTTGAACTCTACTGCACATTGCAGTTAAATGGAGATGTTCTTGAATGCATCTGTTTCATTGGGATATTGACATCGTACATTAAAATTATCAAGTAAGGTGTCTTGATTATGTAGCCTGTATCTTGGTGTTTATCAGTTTGGCCGGCATATAAGTTTTATTTTTTGATTAATCTGTACCGGTGGCTATCCTTGATTCATTGTCCATGTGCCTTATCAAATCTACTGTTATTTTTTATTGTTGTCATGTGCCTTATCAAATCTTTTATATGGAAAAGGAGTCCATGACAAACTTCTTTTTGCTATACACCACACTAATTGCATAAGCAAACTTTCGAGGTATTCAAATGAGAAATCAAAAGCACAAACCTCTGAAGAATCAGGTGAAGCTCAATCAAGAAATTTGTCAACTAAACCCCAAGGTGAAATGGGTTTAAGCTTTGTTATGAAGATTACATGTTACAAAGACTGTTGATTCAATACTAATGTTGTTCTCTTCTTGCATGTAGGACTAAGAGGCAAATAGTTGAATTCTTGAATCCGTGTTGACAGGACCAAGAGACTCATTATTAGCTTGAAGTATTAAGAAACAAGTATATTTGCATAATGCTGGAACTTAGCAAGTCTTGCTAATGTATAATACATAAATAGATGAATCCAATGAAATACTTGAATGTTGGTTATTATGGTATTGATACTAAGATTTCAGTTATTGGATGGATCATATTTGCTTTTTTTAGATGATTAATGAATATTAATACTTCATTGGAATTTCAATTTTAATTTTTCTCTTATTTATTGTGTTTTTATAGTTGATTTTATATCAAATTGATTGTTATATTAATTTGATATACATAGAATTTTATTACATATTGTTATTTACTTTTGTAGTTATATTATATATAGGATGTATATATAGAATTATATTATATAATAATATATTATTTTTTCAAATAATATTCAATGTTCCACATCATTATTTTAAATGGAGATTAAAAGGGGGAGAGGTCTTCATATATTAAAGGGGGGAAAAGAGGGACATTGAAGGTGAAATTCCCTCTTTAAAATGTCATGTGGTAAAGTAGAGGGGAATGCAGTGGAAAAAAAGGGGGATGTCAAAGTGGGGATTAAAGGGGGAATAATATTCCCCCTTAATCCGCTTTTGAATTTAAAGTCAGATTAAAGGGGGAATATTAAAGGCAGATCAAAGGGGGAATGTTTCCCTGTTAATTTAAAAGTGAAATTCCTCTTTCGTTCCCTCTTTAATTTTTTCATAGCCAATTTTAAAGGCGGAAATTTCCACCCCTTTAATCCCTCTTGAAACTGTTTTAAAGGAGGAATTCCCCTTTAATTTTCTCCCTTTAATCTGCAATTTTCTAATAGTGACTCCAGACTTCTTCTGTACAACTTGCACAGGACTCACCCATTGACTGTCTGAGATAGGATAAATAATGTTAGCCTGCAGTAGCTTGGTCACCTCTTTCTCACTCTATCTAAAATCATCGGATTCAATCTCCTTTGGGGCTGCCTAAGTGGTTTAACTCCTTCCTTAAGTAATATTCTATGCATACAAATGGAAGGTTAATGCTAAGAATGTCTGCAAGTGTCCATCCTATTACTTTAATATTTTCTTTCAAGATTTCTTACAATCTCTCTTCTTGATCAACAAGGAGATTCTTTGCAATAATGACTGGAAGTTACTCATTATCCGCTAAGTAGGCATATGTCAAATGATCTGGTATTGGCTTTAATTCCAACTTTGGTGGCCGCACCATCGAAGGTGATTGTTTGGTTGGATTATCCTCCTCTACATTTACTACTAGAACCTCTGCATACTGATCAGCATAATCTGTAACACAACTTGAAATATAATCAGAAACACAATTATAGGCATAGTCAAGAACACCATCTACATCAGAACCACAATGATCATGTCTTAAAAACTCAGAAATTTCAGAACATAATTCATTAGAACCAATGCATAGATTGCAACTTAAATAATCCTCAAAATCAACAAACTTAGGAAATTCATCACAAAGTTCAGCATGCAAATTGTTAACTGAATCGCTAATCAAATTAACACTAAAAATAGAATGCTCTTTAATGGGATGCTTCATAGCATAAAAAATATTAAATTTAACAACAGAATCACCGAACTTCATTTAAAGCACTATAATATGAACCTCAATCTTGGTAAGAGCTGTTTTCAAAAATGGTCTCCCAAGAATCAAAAGAGCCTTGCTATATGAAGATTCTCCTTCAATCTCAAGAATGTAGAAATCTACAGGAAAAATTAAATCATTAACTCGCACTGACACATCTTCTATCAAACCAGCTAGGTAAGCATTGCTTCAATTTGCTAGTTGGATCACAACACTTGTAGCTTGCAAAGATCCCAACTCAAGAGAATTAAAAAACAAACATAGGCATAACATTAATTGAAGCACTTATGTCCAGCATAGCATTTTCAAATTTACAATCTCATATAATGCATGGAATACTGAAAATCTCTAGTTCCTTGGACTTTTGTGGTATAGGTTAAATAATGCCAGAAACATTTTTCCCCATGCTGATTTTTTCATTGTACAACTCTTTCAGAAACTTTGCATATTTTGGAATCTGCTTAATTGCATCTAGTAGTGGGAAGTTCACTTTAACCTTTCTGAAAGTATCGTAAAGCTCTTTATCTTTATCAGAATCTCCAACCTTCCTAGTTTGAGTAACTCCCTCAGGAAATGGAAGAGCTACGGCTAGCTGTGACTTCTCAACCTTTTTTTATCTTTTCTACCTCATCACCCTCACTCTTTTGTTGTGTACTCATTATTTGGGAATCTACTAGACCATCTTTCCAGATCTTAACGTAATGGCACTCATATTCCCTTTTGGATTAGGAATGGTTTGGGAAGGAAGTTGGCAAGATCCTTGACTTTGCAACTGACTCAGAGAAGAAGCTAATTGTCTAATTTGAGTCTCTAAATTCTGGATTGAAGTTTCCTTTCTCTGTTGAAATTGCAAGCTATTTGTACCCCTTTGGTTCATTAAATCTTCCAATAAAGGCTCAGATTTTACAGCTATTGGCCCTTGTTGTTGGAAATGAGGTCTGCTGGGTCCAGCCTGAAATTGTTGTTGTCGCAAAGGTTGCCGAAACTATTGTTATTGATTATGTTGTGGCACTGCATTCCTGTACCTCAGATTGGGATGATCTCTCCGACCAGGCTTATAAGTGTTGGGGAATGGTTCATACCTTTGTTGCTGTTGAAATTGTGGTTTACCAAGAAAAACACTTAACTGTAGCAACACTTTGATCTTGAAATAAAGAACTCTTATCTTGGAGTGTTAGGCATGCATCCATGGGATGAGTAGAACATGAACAAATGCCACACAACATAGCAACTCCTTGTACAAATTGTTTTATTGCCATCTACCTCATCAAGGAAGTTAACTCATCAAGTGTATGCTCCAATCTCTTTTGATCAGCCTTGAAAACTTGCACTTCATTGACTCCTTTGATTGGAACTCCCATTCTAGTATCGAACTGTTGAGAGTTGGCAACCATATTTGCAATCAAAGTATCCAGCATACTTCTATCCATTGGCAGCAATCTTTCATAAAAGTTTCAGATAAGCAATTGATCACTGATTTGGTGATATGGACAGTTTGCACATAATTTCTTGAATCTCTCCTATTACTCATGCAATGTCTCACCACTTATCTTCCTAATCCCACAAATTTCCTTTTAGATTGCAACAACTCTTGAAGTTGGGAAAATTTTTCCTAAGAACAGCCTCTTCATCATTCCAACTTGTAACAATGTTGGAACAATTCCTGGCTGCAAATAGTGTAACCAATCCTTTGTTGCTCCATCTAATGAGAAATTAAAATCCCTCAACTTGATATGAAGAAGTTATACTCTTCTTCAATTCCTTGTGGCTTCATAGTTGAACAAACCACATGGAACTCCTTTAAGTGTTTGTGAGGATCCTCTCTTGCAAGACCATGAAACTGGGGCAACAAATTAATTAGCCCGAACTTAAGCTCAAAATCAGCATCTAAATCAGGATATTGAATACACAATGGTTGATAATTAACATCAGGTGCATCTAATTGTTTTAGAGTCATATTCTACCTATTATTTAGCCATGGGTATAATAGGATTTATTTGCTCAACTTCACTATCAATATCTGTATCATTATTACCTTCAGTTTCAAACACTAATCCTACTAGCTCTAAGCAATGCATGCAAAGTTCTTTCACTCTCAGGAACAAATTAAAATACTGGATTAACAAAAGAACTTGTACTAATCAAACAGTAACACAAGTTCAAGCATAGGTCCAGACACAACTTTAGAGACAAATTGAGAAACAAATGCAAAATAGAAAAGCGAAAAAGCAACAATAAAAATCACTCAAAACCCTATCAAATGATTTTTAACAATCACGGGAGCAACTTAGAATGAAAACTACACAAAAATACAACCTAAACAAGAAATAAAAAACTTTAAAAATTGAAAAAGTGGTTTAATAACTGAATTTGGTCAAACAAGGGTGGTGTTCAACTCAAAGCCTTGAGTTTTGCTGGAAAAATAGTTTTCCTTCAGCCTACCAAAAATCAGTCCGATTTGAGACAAGATTTTGAATAGAAAACGGCTCAAAATGTTTTCTGAAATCATGCAAAACGAACAATAAACAAAAAAAAAAAAAATAAGAAAAGACAGTTAGTGAAAATTACAAAACTCTTAATATGATCAAAATACACCTTCTAATCTTAACAACGACACTAAATTTGATGTGAGGCTGTCGAACCCTACTCAAATAGAAATCAATTCAGTTAAAAATTTGTAGTAGTAGGCTAGTAGCAACAACTCAAGTCATCTTTCTCAAGGATTAAAATCGTATATTAAATAGATTAGGGGGTTTTCAAATTTCAGAAATTTAAGAAAATAAAAATTTAAAATTAAGAAAACAAATTTATAAAGAGACCAGTCCAAGAACTATCCATATTTCTTTTAGTTTCTAACTGAATACTCAAGATAAAATTGAACTTAATTATCTAATTAACCTGATTAGCTGAGATCTAGCACTAATCAATTCTCTACTAGATGATCACCTAGGATTCAACTAATCAACAATTAACAAATCAGCAATCGCTCAATTTATCAATGAAAACTAGTTTAAAAACCAGAATATATTAATCCATATCATAGATATGCAATTTGTTCTCTATCAAACATGCAATTGATCATAAAAGATCTCTTATAACCAATTACAACTTAATTAAACAAAAATTACACAAACAAAGATTTCCATTCATGTAAAACTATAAAATCTATAAAGAGAAAATCAAATCAATTCGAATATTAAATCAAGTTCTCAAAACCAAACCGGAATCCTTCAAATCCTTGGACTTGCCTTGATCCTAACCTTGTATAATTGTAGAAAAATGAAGACAAGTAGTATTTTTTGAAAGTAAGAAAAGAATTCCTATGAACCAAGGAAAAACCATCAAACTATCAACTCTTAGCCCTCAAGTAGGCTTTCCTCTCAAAAGAGAAAGAAAGCAGCCTATTTAAACTTTGATGCCCTAATTGTAAAAACCTTAATTCCTGCTCATTAATTCTGGCTAGAGATTGCACTGGAATGCACTGCTTCATAACTTCATATTTGAACTTTGTGGCCTTCATCAAAGTTGTAGCCCAAAGTCTAAGATTTTAAATGACACTTATTTCAGTCCATTCTGATATCTACATCCGAAGTTATAGCTCAAATACTAAACTCTGCCAAATCTGCATCGTCTTGATACTATTTTGACTTGTGAACCCATTTTAGTCCATTTAACATCCGAATTTGCTCTTCGGCCTGAATAAGACCAGTAGATAAATCTCTTAAATTTACAACTAGTAAAATTCATAATATTTGGATTCTTGAAATTCAAGATATGGCAGAAATACAAAAATAGTGTAAAATCAAAGAATTATTGCGATATTAAATTATAATCTATTAAAATCCAAATAAATAAATAATGTCTACTATAATTCAATTTAGGCACAAAAGATGTACAAAAGATTAATTATGAGAAATTAATTAAATATAAAATCAATCATTATCACACATCTATATAGAAAAGTTTTCTTTCAAAAATTGGATTTATGTCACTAACAAGAACAGGAACACTAATTTTGTTCAGTGCAAAAATTACATAATAAACTTGTAAGTTGTATTGTGGATGTAAGTCTTATTGAGAAATCGAACCATATTAAGTTCTTGTTGTGATTTACTTTATTCCCTTTTCTCATTTGGTTGTTTTTCGTGGCCTATTTCCCAACACGCAACTCTGATTCGCTCCCGCAGTATTCTTCCCTTACCAATCTGTTTTACGAATTTCAAGTAAGCCATGGAAGTAAAAGTTAAAAGAGAAATGGGTTCCTTTAGAATGTTATATATAAATTACCACTAGAGGAGTTCCGTAGTTGTTTGGTGGAAGCATGACACCAATGCCGTTTCCTCAAGGGTACCTAAAGTAGCTAGACCTTTCATTAATGGCAGCACCATATAAAGATAATTCATTCTCTTATGCCTCATTTCTAAGGATATTGACCACTCTACATATCATTAGATTGTTTGGGTGTAGAAAATCTAATCCCATCCTTTTCTGTTGCTGATGATGTTAAGGTAAACATCTTGGCTTTTAAATATATCATCAAGTGGCTCATTCTGGCCTTGAGGAGCATAAGTACTGAAGATAGATGCATCATTGGTTTGTCTATGCAATACCTTCTTTTCGTTGTCTTTTTCCTGCAGTTCACTTTCTCCTTGAGTATGATATATATTCTCCAACAACCTGAAGTGCAGGAATTCCTAAATAACATATCATTGCAAGAGAGAACTAAATTGACCCAAAGATGAAAAGCCGCTAAAGAGAGATAACATGCACCAATGCAAATTCAACCAAATTTAAACCAGATCACCAAATCCAGCAAAGTAGACACCATTTATTTCCAACAAAAAAAAAGAAGGGAAAGAACAACTAAGAAACTAGATTTGAACACTAACAACGATAAGCAAAATAATTGGTTAATAGCAAGTCACATAATTCAATCATTTTTATTAAGAATCCACAAATCATATAAAACCATAAGCAGGAATTCCGAATACTACCAAGACAATGACAGAGAAAGGACAAAATTACAAAATCTAGAAAAATTCACAAAGAAGAGGGTTTTCAAACATTGCAGTGGCTCCTCTGCTAAGCACTTAAATTAAATTAGCCATCAAAGGTGAGAAAGCGAACAACCTTAGACGAATTAAAAGTTCAGTTTTAGAAGTAGAGTTAACCAAGGAAATTAAATCCTAGATGAAGTAGAGGAAACTGTTTCAGAATATGAATGCAATTGCGTGGAACTTCACGTGGTGGGTTGGTGGCTATATCTCTATCCCACATAGGAAGAGAACGGAAACTTGGAGGTCTCTTGAAGCTATAAATAAAGACCTCCACCCTTAGTCTCAAACACACCAAAAACAATCTCCCTTAGGCAATTTTGTATCCTCTTCCTCTCTTTGTAATATTTCACGTGTATTATCTTTGATAGTGAAATATTGATTTTGTGCTATCCGAGGACATAGGCATAATTTGCCAAACCTCGTTAAATTTCGGTACCTCTTTTATTTTATCTATTCAATTATTTTGTTTGTCGGGTATAGTTGTTGAGATTTATTGTGCAATTACATTACTAGTGATAATTCTGTCTAAGGAAAGACTTGGTATTTAAGTGGTCCAGTTTTGATCACCAGCTCTTTTACCTAGGAATTGTCTAGTATGATTTTTTAATATAATAAGTTTTACTCTATTTGAAAATTGTCTGAGCTTCCGCAACAATTGGTATCAGAGCCCTGGTTGTTTCTTAGTATGCTCTGTGGTTGCAGCTTAGTCTGATCTTAAACAGCAGAAAAAAAAATATTTGGGGCTTATTTGTTTCTTTACTACTATTGAATAGTATTTGTTGCCGATATGGAATCTACATCAAATTCTTCTATTTTGACTACTGTAACCAATGCCAGATTCCCGATAGAAATCTTTGATGGCACAGGTCACTTTGGTATGTGTCAAAGTGAAGTACTAGATGTTCTATTTCAACAAGGTCAAGACGTTGCCATTGAAGATGAGTAATGAGAATATATGGAGAAAAATGTTTGAAAAAAGCTAAATCGTTTAGCTTGTCTTACAATTCGATCATATCTATCTAGAGAACACAAATATGAATTCTCAAAGGAAACTTCTGCAAATAAATTGTCGAACGCATTGGAGGAGAAGTTTTTTAAGAAAAATAGTCAAAACAAGTTGCATATGAAAAGAAGACTATTTCGCTTCACTTACGTTCTGGGTACCACTTATGAATGCTCATATCACCAACTTTAATAAGTTGGTTACTGATTTGACGAATAAGGATGAGACTTTCAAAGATGAAGATTTGGTTTTGATGTTGTTGGGATCTCTTCCTGAAGAGTTTGAGCATCTTGAAACTACGATACTTCATGGGAAAGTAGCTGTGTTTGTGAAAGAGGTGTTTACTGCCTTGTACAGTTATGAATTGAAGAGGAAAAATAAACAAGATAGTACAAGTGGAGAAACAGAAGTTTTGGCAGTTGGAGGTCGTTCACAAAGTCAAAATAAATGAAAGAAAGGGAGATCCAAGTCAAGATTCAGACTAGTAAAAGATGAGTGTACCTCTTGTCATGAGAAAGGACACTGGAGAAAAGATTGTCCAAAGCTAAGAAAGAAATTTGAGAAAGGGAAAGCTGTCTCAAATGTTGTTGAGTATGAAGATGAAAACTCAGAACTTTCACTTGCTATGTCACCATCAAATAGCTCTTCTAGTATTTGGCTACTGGACTCATGATGTAGTCATCATATGTGTCGCAATCAGGAATGGTTTTCTAAGTTCAGAGAACTAGAAGATGGATTTGTCTACACAACAAATGATATCCCACTTACCACACATAGGATTGGTTGAATTCATTTGAGGAATCATGATTGAACAATCAGAACTTTGACTGTTGGAACTCTGGAATCAAAGGGGTTTAAAGTGACAGCAGAAAATGGAGTCATGAAGGCCAGTTCTGGTGCACTTGTGGTAATCAAGGGAATTCGGAAAAATAATAACTTGTACAACTATCAAGGTCGTACAATTATTGGGACAGTAGCAGCAGCTTCTACAGATGATCAAGAATCAGAAGCAACCTAGATTATAACATATGCTCTTACGACATGCTGGTGAAAAAATCCTTGAAAAAGGAGCAAAGACTTACAAATTGGACTTTTGTGAACATTGTGTCAAAATGAAGCAGACAAGGGTAAAATTTGGTACTGCAATTAATGATACCAAGGGTATTTTGGATTTTGTTCATTCTGATGTGTGAGGGGGCCTTCCAAAACAGTTTCATTAGGAGGGAAACACGACTATGTTACCTTTGTGGTTGATTAAGTTTGGGTGTATACTATGAAAACTAAGGATGAAGTGTTAGGAATTTTCCTTAAATGGAAAAATTGGATGGAGACCCAAACTAGCAGAAAGATCAAATGTGTCTGGACCAATAATGGTATAGAATATAAGGGAGATCTATTTACGAAACTATACGAAGAAGAAGGCATAGTGCAACATTTCACATTGAGGAATACACCACAACAAAATGGAGTGGCTGAACTTGTGAACCGGACTTTACTGGAGAAAGTTAGGTGTATGTTGTCCAATGCTGGGTTGGGTAGAGAATTTTGGGCTGAGGCTGTGACATACGCATGCCATCTTGTCAACTGTCTACCATTTGCTGCCATTGGAGGAAAAACACCATTGGAGAAATGGTTTAGAACACCTGTTATAGATTATGATTCTTTACATGTGTTTGGTTCCACAGCATATTATCATGTCAAGGAATCAAAATTAGATCCAAGGGCTAAGGAAGTAATATTCATGGAAATTACTTTCGGTGTGAAGATATATCTCCTTTAGTGTCCAGGAACAAAGAAAATAATCTTCAGTAGGGATGTTACCTTCAATGGGTCTGCTTTGTTGAAAAATGTGACAGTTAAGCAGACAGATGAAGTTTCAAAATAGGTGAAGTTTGATAGTATAATTACTCTCCTAGCAAGGAAACAGATAAATATTGATCCTCCTATGGTATTAGATGAAGAAGAGGTTTCTACTCAAGAGCCTCCATAGCAAGATGAATTAATAGTATTACGTAAGCCAAAGAGATAAATTCAAAAACCTGCTCGTTTTGTTGATATGGTGGCTTACACATCTCCAATTGCAACAGATGACGTTCCTACCACTTATAATGAAGCAGTCAAAAGTTCAGAAGAAGAAAAGTGGAGGATTGCCATGAATGAAGAAATGCAGTCAATTTCTAAAAATCAGACTTGGAAGCTAGCTAATATTCCAAAGGGAAAGAAGGCAATTGGATGCAAATGGATATATGCAAAGAAAGATGGATTTCCTAACAAGCACGATATGAGCTACAAAGCAAGGTTGGTTTCTAAAGGCTAAGCTCAGAAGGAGGGAATTGATTATAATGATGTATTTTCTCCAGTTGTGAAACATTCCTCCATTAGAATTTTGTTGGCTTTGGTAGCACAATTTGATATGGAACTAGTTCTATTGGATGTAAAAACTGCATTTTTATATGGAAATCTATATGACTCAGCCAGAAGGGTTCATAATTGCTGGTAAAGAAGATATAGTGTGCAGGCTTGAAAATAGATTGTATGGATTGGAACAATCTCCAAGACAGTGGTATCAACGATTTGACAAATTTATGGCAAGTTATAAAGACACAAGAAGCAATTATGATCATTGTGTGTATTTTTGCAAGCTACAAAATGGATCCGTCATATATCTTCTTCTTTATGTTGATGATATGTTGATAGCTTCCAAGAGTTAGATAGAAATTGAAAAACTGAAAGCTCAGTTGAACAGGAAGTTTGAGATGAAGGATTTAGGTGAAGCTAAAAAGATTCTCGATATGGAGATAAGTAGAAACAGGAAATTTGTGAGTCTTTGCTTAACTCAAAAGTAATATTTGAAAAGAGTCCTAAAGCGTTTTGGCATAGTAGAAAAGTCAAAACGAGTTAGTACTCCACTTGCACCTCATTTCAAGATTAGTGCTATTATGTCACCTAAGAATGATGCAGAACAGGAATATATGAAAAAGGTAAAGTATGCAAGTGCTATTGATAGCTTAATGTATGCCATGGCATGTACAAGGCCTGATATTTGCATTGGCTGTTGGGTTGTAAGCAGGTATATGCATGATCTTGGTAAAAGTCATTGGTAAGTTGTGAAATGGATTCTACGGTACATTCGGAACACCGTAGATATTAGACTTATATTTGAGCAGTATAAGAATCATGGTTATTGTGCCGTTGGAGACTGTGATTCTGATTATGCAGGTCATTTGGACAAGCCTTGATCAACTATTGGCTATATGTTCACTCTTGCGAAGGCACTAGTTAGTTGGAGGTCTACTTTGCAGTCAATGGTTGCTTTGTTTACTGCGGAGGCAAAGTATATGGCAGTTACTGAGGCTGTGAAGGAAGCAATTTAGCTTCAAGGACTGCTTGATGAACTAGGGGTTGGTTAGAAGCACGTCAAAGTGCATTGTGATAGTCAAAGTGCTATCCACTTAGCAAAGAACCAAGTTTATCATGCAAGGATGAAGCATATCGATATCCGTTATCATTTTATACGAGAAATTTTAGAAGAAGTTTGAATGATAATCCAGAAGATTGGCACCACTGAAAATCCTACTGATATGTTAACAAAAGTTGTGACTGCGGTCGAGGTTCAACATTGCTTGAACTTGATCAATATTGTTGAAAATTGAAGTTGGTGTTTCGATGTGCATTTGGAGACCCCACATACGTTTTGTGGAAAAGTAATAATAGATATTTCGCCCAGGTGGAGATTTGTGGGTTGGTGGCTATATCTCTATCCCACATAGGAAGACAAAGGAAACTTGGAGGTCTCTTGAAGTTATAAATAAAGACCTCCACCCTTAGTCTCAAACACACCAAAAACATTTTGTCTTCTCCCTTAGGTAATTTTGTATCTTCTTCCTTTCTTTGTAATATTTCACGTATATTATCTTTGGTAGTGAAATATTAATTTTGTGGTATCTGAGGACGTTGGCATAATTGGCTAAATCTCGTTAAATTTCGATATCTCTTTTATTTTGTCTATTCAATAACTATTATTTTGCTTATCTTTTATAGTTATTGAGATTTATTGTGCTATTGAATTACTAGTAATAATTCTGTCTAATGAAAGACTTGATATTTAAGAGATCCAATTGTGACGCACTTCTCTTATCTGGGAATTGTCTACTGTGATTTTTAATACAATAAGTTTCACACTATTTGAAAATTACCCAAACTTCCACAACACACGCCTCTTGTATATTATTATAGTAGAAAAATTAAATACATTAATTAAAAGTTATGATTCTTTAAAAAATCCATCCAGTCAATTTACTCAAATAATTGGGTTGATTGGTTTTGGTTTGAATAATAGAATGCGTGTTGAATTTTATTGTGCTTTTTTTTTTTAATAATAATAATAATAATAATAATAATAAAGTAACTCTTTTAAAGTCTAGGATGAGACCTTATTCACTACACGGGACTTTTTGATAGAATGACAATAGGGATCGATCTATAAAAGTTTTTGAGTTAGGATCACAAACAATAAACTCAAAATTCAATTAGAGGTCCATATATATGTTTTAAATAGAACTTTCGTTACTTTCCTTGATATATGACATTGGTGTAATAAAATATAAGTTATTGACTATGATTTTATAAAAATTAAAGTATTTTTTTCTTCTAAAATGGCCTAAAATCACTCTCTAAAAAAAATATAAACATCATTTTTATATATTATCAAGGGAAATAATTAATATAAGAGAAACATCTTTAAATACTTAATTAACTAATAATAATATATGATTAGTGATAATATTTAATGACAGAGAAATAATATATAACACCATGGATATTTACTTCATCTATGATATCATTGAAAGTAGATTTACCACCACTTCCTTAAAGTAACATTAATCATTATATCTTCTTGTCGTGTATTTTAATAAATTAATAGCTAGTAAAGATCCATATCATATATTTTAAGAGAAATAGATTGTTATTCATACCGTAGCCAAAAAAAAAAAAAAAAAAAGAAAGAAAGAAAAAAAGGTGATTTTATTTAATTTCTTCTTTCCTCAAAGCTCATATATATATGAGGAAGAAACTATGAAGAGCAAGAAAGGGACGGACCCTTTTTCAGACATTTCTCAGGCGGCTGGCTCTCTCTCTCTCTATGCCAGATACCTGCTCTGGCAACCATCAAAAGTAACCGTGGCTTCAAACTCAGTAACTCCCAACCAACGATAGAACTTAAAGTCGGACGCACTGCAGGGCTCGTAAAGGCTAACTTCGGTCACATTCACGGAATTCACAAACCATCCGGGACTGTATCCTTTCCCATTGGTGGTTAACTTGAGCTTACAAACGGGTGTGCTGAGGCACTTTTGACGACCCGCGAACAGGTCCACTTTACTCCTCTCAAAATAATCATGCGGTTCATCCATTAGTCCCCACGTCCTCAGATCGTCTATGCGAAATGATTTCCCGTAAGCATCGGCCAGACTCAGGCTAATTTTGGAGTCCGTTCCGGCCTTTTGCATATCCCCCGTTTTCACATAGATTGAGTAAATGCATTGCTTCTCCGTTTCTGCAACCTGCATGGCAAAAAAAAAAAAAAAAATTAAATCATAAAAAATTCCATTATTAAAAAAAAAATTAAAAATGAAAATGAACTTACGGATTCAAGTTCGGTTTCGGATTCAATTTGATGAGCTAGTGCAACCGTGAAACTGAGGAGGAGAAGTATGCAGGAAATGAAGTTGTGGCGAGTGGTCAACATTTTTTCTCTAGTGATCTCTAACTTAGACAATTAATTCTTTGATTGATGCTCTTCTATTGTAAGCCATGCAAGAGAACGAGCAGGTTCTTATATAGGGGATGTGGGGAGGGAAGTATGAATGAGGGAGCGCATGGGAGTGTTGTACGATGCTGAATAAAGTTCAATAATTAATTAATTTTATGCAATGTTCACGTGAATTCTGGAAGCTTTTGGTGGGACTATATTTATATTTTTCGATTTGATTCTAACAAATTTGAGAAAGGACTTGTCAGTATTTTTTTTGGTACGCATACCATACCATTACCATCCAAGATATATCCATGTGAATATTATAACATTTTCGCAATTAAGATTTCCCTTTCAGAATACTTAAGATTTAAATATCTATTTCTTTTTTAAGTAAATTTTTTTT
>JAWZTD010000109.1:514844-528185 GCA_035221335.1 Echites panduratus
AAGAAGAAAAGATTGCTTCCATATTCCTTTCTTTGTAATGTTTTGCTTCTCGGGGACATTTCATTATTTTTCCTTTTATTTTGTTTATGTATAGAAATTAAGATGGAAAAAAGCTTCAGTTACAAGGGGTGATTTATTCCCTGATCTAGTCTCCTTTAGATTCTGATCACCTTTGTTCTTCAGGCATCTGCTGCTGTTTGTTACTCAAAAGTTGCCTTTCTAGCATTCTCCATCAATAGATTGTTGATTGGTCTATGATATGTAATTTGTTTGAAGAATTGTTACAGAGATTTGAGATGTCGAGCTATGAGTTTGCAAACTTTCTGAGTCTCTGTTATTTTTCTTCAAAAAAAGATATTTAATGATAATGAACGCATTATTCACATACATTTGAAGTATTATCCTTCACTTTGAAGGTTGAGTGTGCATTTGACTTGCGCATGTTACATGCCGCTGGTATTGTTCTGGAGGAGGAAAATTGGCCTACTTTCTTTCCAGGTTCCATCATGATATTGCAAATGAAATATCAATTCACCTATAGAGAATCCAGTAAGTTCCATTCACATCCTTCTTTGGTATTGCCATAACTGCTTATCCGTCTGGAAATCTACGGTTTTTCATCTGAACTACTTTCTGATATAATATCTACATCTACATGCATTCTGGTCCTTTAGTGTTATGTTTTCACCTTAACCTTTTCTACTTTCTTCCATCTGTATATTTGTGAACATTTTAAGATTGAAGGTGTTGGCATCATGAAGAAGAGCTTAAAGATATTCAAGTTCAGAGCTGGTGGTTCTGTCTTCAGGAAATTAGTCTTATGTTTTCTGTCTTGAGGTTCTTTATGCTCTTAAAAGAGCTGACTGAATTAGGGAATGAGACCAGTGTTAGTTTACTTGATAGCATCCTTACACATTGAACAATGACTAAGCATTGTATGAAACTGGTCAGTATGTATCCAAAACAAAATTCCTTAATTAGACAGTGGAAAACAATTGCACATCTCTATGAATCATTTGGTTTTAGTTTTGACAAACCCTTACATTTTGCTTATTAATACCAGACATGCTTAGGAAAAAAATTGAAGGGCCATAAATACAATGCCAAGCATGACTCTGCACGTGTTTAAATTTTGCACATTACTTTGTTGAGAAGGACTTATTAGTTTCTTTTGTTTGCTAGACAGCTCATATTCCTTTGAATCTTTTTCTTTGATTTGTTTTGAATAAGTGCATAATGGGAAGTTCATGATAGTATTGGTAGCCTCAGGTGGATGATCTTTGGCAAGATGTATTAGCTGGAGGTCTAATATGTTTGTTTCTCTATTCAGAAGTAAATACAACGAATATATGATTGTAAGTCAAGTGTATCTTCTATCACTGGATATAGTAACAACTAAATAAATTCACATTCCCAGGTCTGGTAGTAGCTACCTTCAGTTCCCACCTCCTTATCATCCTGATGGTGAGATATTTGCTTTCATTCTTCCTCTAAAACTTTTATGCATTTGTTATTATCCTTATCCAATGAATAGTATCCACTGCCCTATGAACATTTTAAATGAGGCAACTTTTGAGCACAACCATGATTTCCTGACTCCTGTGTCATCTTTTCCATATTCTTCATATTCTAAACTTCATGAAACCCAAAAAAGGATCATCCACATTTAACCAAAATGCAACAGAAAAAGATTATGGTAATTAGCACTTGAGATTGAAAATTGATTTTCTTTTTTCTGCTATTGTTGATCGTAAGTTGTAAGATTCAATTGATGTTAACCATTTTTCTTCTTTTTTGTTCCCTTCTTTGGGTTTGACAGGAATAATGCTCCTAAAGTGGAATTTCTTTTAGTTTAATTAGCGCTTGAAATTGATTTCAATAGAAGAATTAGATTTGTGTCATTAATGGGATCAAGAATGAAATGTCCTTTTAATTTCTTTTGAGAATTTGCAATTGTATAGACATTCCCCTTCACAAAAGGAATTAGAATACAAATGGAAATGTCCCCTTCACAAGAATTTTTTTTTCACTGTTTTTCAATTGTTCCTGCATCCATATGCTACATCTCTTTTAACTGCCTCTAACCTTAATTTGGTTTTCCTTTTTTGCTGTTTGTTTTGAGATTCTTCCGGGGTGTCTTTGCTTATGAGGGCACTTAAATCTTGGGGGTGGCAGCTAAAGAAGACCTTATTTGATCTGGGTTCAGTATGAAACCATTACACTTTAAGGGTGTTGTCTATACGGTTATCTTATTCATTGTACGTAGGGCTACTAATTATCAACACCTCCAAACAAAAGGTATGCTGTAATTCTCACTTATTTTCTTATTGAGTCATAGTGTAAGGAAACTAAATCATTTGTCATCTTCTCTTCTTGGGACATTTTAATAAGATTTCATTATGACCAGCTATGTTGAGTCTGGTTGTTTTGAGTGCTTCAGAAGGGTAGAGTTTTGTTTATTTGGGTCTTCTTTCTTTTCCTTTGTTCTTAACTTCTTATCAGCTAGAGTCAAAATTGAATTCTTTCTACGCAATATTTGTAATATTCCTTGTGAAAGTATCTTTTGTCATATAGATATTTTCCCATTTTGTTTCAGTGGTTGTTTTGTTTTGTTTTGTATGATTATAAAGGATATACTGATTTTGATCTCTGTGGTTCATGTTTTTGTTTCACGATTAATCACCTTAAAGAAGTTTTTCCTGATGTTATTAGGATTCTGGTTTGTCTACCTATAATTTAAATAGTTTAGCTCAGGGAATCATCAATTCCCAGAGTTAAAACCTCTATGGTCAAGTAGTAGTTCAAAAAATCAAATGTAAGCTATATTACTTGTCACAAAATCAAAGTAGCCCCTGCTCACATTTTCTAAAATATACTGGCTTGGTGTTGTTACTTCTGGGGAAGTTACTGAGGTATATAATTTCTTGGTTATCTGTTTGCAGGTTAACAATTCCAAATCCGGTTCTCATAACTTACTAGCTGTACATAAACAGAAGGACAATGTCAATATAATAGTTCAAAAGGTGGTGTACCTATGATCCCTGATATTGTCAATGTACGTTATATTTGAATTTTATCATGTGTACGTATCTCATCTTATTTCGTTGATTCAATTTCATCCAGAATCCCATTCCAATGTGATGGCAACGTGGATGGCTGGTGAGACCTTGAATGGAGTAGGAAAGCTGTACATATATAGTTACTGTCACAGACAGCCAAACGAAATGGTGAGTATGCTTATGGCTTAGTATAGCTCAGTGTTAGACCTACAGATGTCTGCGGAGTGTAAAATTTTCATTGCAAATGAGAGTAAAATTAAAACATCCATTTAACAAGATTAAGAAGAAAAGTTTAAATAATCAACACACTTTGAAATGGATTACTTTATTTGGAAACTTCTTGGTGAATGAATCTAGACTTTAAAATGTAAGAGTGGATATTAAGGCTTGCGATGATAAGTAATCTAGACTTTAAATAACAAAGGACGGTGGAGGAATTACATACATAGGTTGTCTATTCAATAAAATTAAGTCAAATTCACGTGTAACTTGCTGAATGGAGGGAGTTCAATATCCTTCAAATTGTACCTTGTGGATAAGATGGTATTGATTTATCGACAAAAGGATTCCAAGACAGTATGGTTTGCACGACAATTATTTGGGTAGTACCCGAATAATTATTTGGGTAACAAGAATTCTCTCACTTCCTCCTATAAATGGGGAGGCGAGACAATCTATAAAGGTAACAAATAACTCCCTCTTCTTTATTTTCAAGTTGCTCTGAATTTTTTATTTGAGATGTACTAAATTGACCGTCAGAGTATTCCCTGAAGTCATTTTCCTCACTCTTTTATTTTGCAGGTAAGTCCATTTTGATTCCTCTTCATCTCTGAAAAGCCCTAAATTAATATCTGAATTGTAAAGCATCGTCAAATTGGATCCTTTATTGGGAAAGAGATTTACAAAATATCTTCAAAGCAACTTCTTTTTTGAAAAGAACTAAGTTATCCGCTGTTCTCCAAAAAACTTTACACCCATGACTCCACCACTTCCTATTCCCATGGAAAGGTCCATCAAATTCAAGGAGACAGAACAAGGGTAAGAACAATCAAGGCCCTCCGCTTCGACTCTCTATGATAACAAACAAATTCAGGTTCCTGGAGTTGAACCTATTACACTGCCACTGGACTGAGAAAGGAAACCGACGCTACCACTAGAGTCTCTGCCAAACAAAGGTTAGGACCGTCTGGAATTAGGGATCTAAGGGCGATCCTCAACTTTAACAAGGGGCTCACTGAGGAAGGATTTCCCTCCGAATTCCCTTAAAAAATACAGAGGCTACAAGAGGAGTTGCAAATCGCTCATGAAAAAAATTAGATAATAATAGAATGGGCCAAACTCAGCCAAAGAATATCCATGATAGGATAAATACCACTCAAGGTCCCTATACCGTTACCTTTTGTGCATCCATCGAGAGATATTCTCTTTAGAGCAGGAACTCACCAAGAAAGTCGCTATATTCGAGAGGTGGTAAGAAAATGGAAAGAGATATTTGGACCTAGGGGCAGTAAGGTCCAGGCAAGCATTACCAAACCAAGAACTTCCAAAAGTCAGGTTGGGGAATCAAAGAACCCTACTAGGAATGGCGACCAAAAGAAAAATTACTGTGAAAAATAATATATCTTGCGGACTAAAAGAACAAGAACTCCTGAGAGAAGAAAGTCACGGAGTAGATTTAAATCTCCCAAAAAAGGACCCATAACCAAGTCCCGTTTTGCCAAATGGATAAGGGATGTACCCCCAAATCCAGACTTTAAGGCACCTATTTTGTCGTTATATATAGGAAAAGGTAGAGCTCAAGACGGCCTCTGTAGGTATAGGCATGCGATGGGGGTCATCACAAATGACGAAAAAGTAAAGTGCAAAGCCTTTGCTAGCACTCTTGGCACAACCTGGTTCACTAACCTAAAGCCTGAATCCATCGGAAGTTTGTCCTCCCTTAAAAAGAGTTCCTCGCCAAGTTTGGAATTGCGGGAGCTTTATCAAAAAATCAAGAAGACCTCCTTAATGTTAAGTAACACTAAGGAGAAAACCTAGAAACATATATTGAAAAATTTAAAAAGGTGTATAATGGCATTGACTGAGTAAGCATACATTGACAAATTTAAAAAGGTGTATACAAGGAACCTCATCAACTTATCTGAAGATTGAGTTCAACATAAGGCCTCCTAAGTCAATTGCAATAATGTTCAAAGTGGCGAGAGAGCTGGCAGTCTCCCAACAAGGCGGATCTCACCATCACATAGAAAAGATTGCAAGCTCACCCAAGAGAGATCACCGTGAAGAGAAAAACATGGTAAGAAAGACAGAGACTTTCACTCCTCTAAACACCCCCAGGGCAGAATTGATCTCGGTACACAAACAAAGATTTGGAGTAGATGATCCTAAACCTATCAATCCCCAAAATCGAGATAAGAGGGATCCCAAGAGATATTGGCTCTTTTATTAGGACCATGACTATTCAATTAAACAATGCCTACATGTAAAAAGAGTTATTGAAAGGTTGTTGTTAAGAAGGGGACATCTGCAGGAATACAAGTCGACGCCCCACAGCTTAACGTAAGAGCTAGACATCCTAGAAAAGAACAGGTCATTAACATGATCACTGAGCGAGTCTAATCTAATACCCAGCTCTAGAAGCAAATTCATTGTTTAAATCAAATTTTCTCAGTGGCTGAGACAACAGAAAATAAAGAGATCATTTCCTTTAGGAGGCGTTCGCTCCCACACTGGCATTCAGGTCCTACCCATTAAGCATAGATGCTTCCTTTGAGATAGAAGGAGCAGATCCTTGGAAGATTAAGAGGGTCCTCGTAGATACAAGTGCAAGTAGAGATATTCTCTCTTACTCCTGCTTCAAGGAGATGGGATCCCAGACTCCCACCTTACCTCATATGAAGGGACCATGGAAGGGTTTACAAACCATAAGGTCCAAGTCAAGGGAAGCATTAGCATTAAGGTCAAAATGGGGGCTGATAATAATAGCAAGATCGAAATGGTAAAATGTTTTGTGCTGAATTTAAATTCTCTTACAATGCTATCTTTGGGATAACCTCACATGCCAACTTCAAGATGGTGCCATCCATCCCTCATCAAAATTTTAAGTTGCCATCTCGTGGACACATTCTCACAATAGAAAGCAACCCCAAGGAGAATGTGCGTAGATTTCACAGATCTGAACAAGGCTTGCCCAAAAAATTGCTACCCGTTACCAAGGATAGATTCCATGGTAGATTCCACTGTCATGTACAAGATGTTTAGCTTTTTGGATGCATTTTTTCAGAGATCACCAGATAAAATTTGATGTAGAAGATTAAGTATACATCTCATTTCAAGCAAGAGGTGGAATCTATTATTATAACGTCATGCCATTCAGGCTAAAGAACACATTAGCTACTTATCAAAGAATGATGAACTTAATGTTTAAGAACCAAATCGGAAGGAACATAGAAGCTTATGTCGATGATATGGTCATCAAGACTAGGGAAGATGGGAATCACTTGGAGGATCTATAAGAGACTTTTGAGAACCTAAACAAGCACAACATGAAGCTAAATCCCTTCAAGTGTACCTTTGGAGTAGAATCCTGGAAATTCTTGGGCTTTTTGGTAACCCAAAGAGGGATTGAGGCTAATCTTGAAAAAAATTTCTGCGATTATCAATATGAAGCAACTAGGTGTGTGAAAGATGTCCAAAAGCTGTCATGATTCATTGCAGCACTAGGGAGGTTCATGTCTCGATTTGCTGGAAAATGCCTTCCATTTTTTAATTCACTCAAATGAGTCCGAAAGGCTTTCGCTAGGACGGAATAATGTTCGCAAGCATTAGAGGTTCTGTATCTATACATTGCAACTTCTGATCTAGCAATAGCAGCTGTTTTGCTTAGGGAAGAAGGTGGTAAGCAATCACTAATTTACTATGGAAGTAAAGCCCACCATGATGTCGAAATTCTATATTCTAATACAGAAAAATTAACTTACGCCTTGGTTATCACATCTAGAAAGCTAAGGTCTTATTTCAATTACCACACAATAAACATGCACAGAAATGCACCACTTAAATAGATTTTTCGTAAACCAGACACATCGGGAAGAATGTTGAAGTGGTCCATAGAGCTAAGTGCCTATGACATTAATTTTATCTTAAGGAAAGTAATCAAGGGACAAGGCCTAAAGGATTTTATCGTAAAACCTCCATCATCCAAGCAGAAAGGGGAGATCCTTGTTGAACATAAAAAATCCCCTAAACACCAAAAAGTTGCACCAGGAAACTTATAAATATTATCAGTAGATGGGGCCACTAACCAAAAAGGTAAAGGGGGATGGAATTATTCTAAGATCGCCTGATAGAGAAGTTAAGCTAGAGAATGGAATCTAATTAATTTTTGAAGGAACTAACAACAATATAGAATATGAAGCCTTGTTGGAAGGAATCAAGTGGGCGACTAAGTTGGGAATCTGAAAGGTAAATTTGGTAAGTGATTCTCAAGTGCTGTTAAACCAAGTCAATGGAGAATTCAAACCAATAATGAAACCGTGGAGAAATATCACAACAAGGTCCAAGAAGAGATCCAGTAGTTCAAATACTTTTAAGCTTTCCAAGATAACTAAGGAAGAAGACCAGCGAGCGGATTATCTTTCCAAACTAGCAGCAACTTAAGCTCATTAAGTAATGGAAAGAGTCAGGATTAAAGAAAAATCAAGACCTAGTATCTCATGCCTCAACAAGGACCTAATATAGAAAATCCAAACTGTGCAAGAATCCAATTAGGCACAAAAGATGGAAGATTTCTTGAAAAAAGGAAGCCTACAGGAGAAATCGGAAGAAGCATTAGCACTCTGATGATGCATTGAGATTCAAACATTAATTAAGGGTGCTTCAGAGATGAAGATGAATCAAAATGGACTTGCCTGCAAAATAAAAGAGTGAGGAGAATGTCTTCAGGGAATACTCAGACAGTCAAGTTAGTATATCTCCGATAAAGAATTCAAAGCAACTTTAAAGTAAGGAATAAGTTATTTGTTACCTCTATAGATTGCCTCAGCCTTCCCATTTATAGGAGAAGATGGGGGAATTCTTATTATTATTTAGGTACTACCCATGTAATTATTCGATGAGGCATATTATCTTGTCGTGCAAACATACTTTCTTGGAATAATTTTGTCGATAAGGTCATACCGTCTTGTCCACAAGGTATAATTTGAAGGATATTGAACTCCCTCTAGTCAGCAAATTACACGTGGGTGAGACTTAATTTTGTTAAATATTTTTCCTATTTAATTCCTCCTGAGGCCCCTGGCGTATTTAGCCTTGGGTGGGATACAACATCTTCATGGAAGATTTCCTTACCCGCATTTGCTGAGAAAGTTTTTGCAAATGTCCTATTATTAATTTAATCTCCCACTTTCCATTTTTTATTCTTTTCTTTCAATGTGCTCTCTTATTTTAAGATTTTTATGGCACATTTGTTGTTCCTCACATTTTTATTCATTTCACGGAAGATTGCCTCCACTTTTAAGCTCCTTTCATTTTATGCCCATTTATTTCCAGCCAAACATCGATTACCTGTTATAGATTTCTCGCCACCGGTGCTTCCAATCTTGAATTTTTCCTTCCCTCCAAACAACCATCACTTCCTCATGCACCAGTGTTTCTATTCTTACCTTTTTATTTCCCTCCAAACATCTATTACTTCTTCTAAGTTCCTAGCCACAAGTACTTCCATCCCTGCCATTTTATTTCCTTCCGAAATTCTTTGTCTCTATTACTTTCAAGACTCTCTCCTAAGGAATTTTTACTAGCATTTCCATGGACTGTGGATCCTTTTCTCATTAACTCCTGCTTTAGAGATTCTTCATCTTTCATTTCGTAGGCATAGAATTTTTTTTCTTTTTTTAGCTTAGAGATTTCAAATTTGAGTTTGTGTGATATGGCAAGATTCCTGTGGAAGTCTTTCTAGGTTTGTATCACTATATAGTAAGGTGGGGCAGTGAATACAGTTAGTGCCGAGCAAGGCCCTTTACTATTATCACGAGATAGCAGGATCCTGAGTTGTAAGTTGAAAACATTTTCCTCCAAGAAAACTGTTAGATGACATTACTAAATCTTCTGTAGTATCCGCATGATGTCCCATGAAGCTTCTTCCAACGAGCTCCATTCTAAAAGGATTTATTTGGTGAAGAACAAGCTATCAAAAGAGAAGACGGATGATATAGTGCAGCGATTCAAGATTGACCTTAATACTTATAGGGCAATTTATTGCTCATGGGTGATTTTCGGATTGAGGGATGAATATGTTTTGATTTTTATTGATCAGTTGGAGAGTGTGCTTTGATTCCCAGATCCTTTTATAGTAGAGTTTGTGACTGTTTGTGATGCTACCATCTCTCATATTCATCCTAATAACGTATGTGCCCTGACAGTTTTCATTACTATCATACACTCTATGGGTTTCGAGGCTACCCTTGATGTTTTCAATATATACTTTACGGTAATAAGGGGAAGCATCATTAGTGTCAAAGCACGCAACCTTGCTCCTAAGATTATATATCCTTTTTGGATGAAAATATATATAATTGGCATAAGAGTTATTTTTTGTTGGAATGAAAGGGGGGTTGGCCTTTTAGGTCGTCTAGAAATTCTACTATATCAATGCCACATTTTTCTAAACCTAGTTTGGACAAATTGAAGACGTGAGAGGTAAAATTTGTCACGATGGTTAATTAGGCCTTATTTAGCAATGTAGAGGGGTCTGGCACTCACAAGTATCATTTTCATACGAACTACAAAGAGAAAGATTATGCTTTTTGCGGAATAGGTTCCGTGGTGGGAATTCTCCCAAAAGTTAATTTGACATTCCTCCTCCTTGGACTTGGGAATGGGTTATCCACCAAGTGGGACATGTCAATTCTTCATGTCCTTGCTCGTCTGGGGTGTCAAGTGCACCCCTAGGCCTTGGGGTAATTCTAATGGTTGTTCTCATTTTATGTACCTACATTTTTGAATCTTTGACAATCTCTTTTGTTGCAGATATGGTCTCTACAAAGATAATGTTATAGCTGATGGAAGCCAACAAAGGGATGCCCAAGTTCAACTGGATTCAACGATTAATGTGCTTCCTACCCGCCACGTAGTTGACGATGATTCTTAAGGTGGTCCTGATATTTTGGTACATTCCAGACCCCTTCCTACAAAAGAAGAGTTATCTATTCAATTAGATGTGGCTACTGCCGAACTTGCAAAGGCTTAGAAAAAAACCAAGGGCGAGGAAATTGATGTTCCTCACCCTAATAGGAGGATGGGCCCTCCTGAGAACTCTCAGTCTTTCCATTTGGGTTCTCCTATTCAAATGAGGTCTCCCCAGAGGTTAGTAGGGTTGTCCCTAGGGGCCCTTGGGAGATTAGGCCAGGAGAGCTCTCTACAATTGTGTAACTTGCAGGGGTGACAGTTGATCCTGTCAAAGACGTGTCGAGTTCTTCCGATCCTGTCAATCGTACTCCTTCCAGCCGTGGTCGCCCACTTTAGGGAGATGTGATTCCTCTATGGGATCATGAAGAATTTCAATTTTCTCCATGTCCTGTCATCATTAAGAATTAGGGGCGCTCCTTAGGTCATGTCTCCCTGCCCAAAAAATTAGATTTCACAGATGTTCATGTTGCCCAATACTTAGGTCGTTGCATGCTAATGAGGCCTGTAACTTAGAAGTCCGCCTGAAGTGCATGAATTTTCTTGCAATTGTGTTATCAACCAGGTTGGAGCTCATATGTCCGAGGTACTCGTGTGATCTTTATTATTATTATTCTTTATTTCTTGTTCAGTTAAAACTTGTATTCGTTTAGGTTAACTCATTCCTCCTTCACGTGGATGAGATTGGAAGAAAGACAGATAAAGAGAGTGATCCGCTACTCTCTCAATTAGATAATCTATCGAGTGTCGAAACCTCCAAATCCACCTATGATCAAATGTACAAGAAGGTGACAGAGGAGCTGGCTAAGGTCACCGAAAAGAAGAATAAGTTGGCTAATCAAGTTGCCATTTTGCACATCATCTTAAGGGCTACTGAGAAAGAAGCTGTTAATCCAAGGAAGAGTCTTGTCGGTTGGGAGCAAGTCTAGAAGGTGCTCTAGAGGGGGTGGCGGAGAAGGAAAAAAAGATTAAGTAGTTGTCTGACAGACATTCCGAAATGGAGAACTTGCATACCCACAATAGGGAATTAGATGTATTGTGGGCTTACTACGAATCTGTGACTTATCAGCAGGAAATCTCAGGGAGAGCTCTTGCATAATATAAAACCTCCACCCACTTTCAAGATGACATAGCTCAAGGGGCATTTGAGTACTAAATACGAGGTATGAATTTTGTTACTTGAATGCTTCACAACAAAGTACCTCTTAAACTATTATATCCTCTCCACAACAGCTATGGATTGGAGTCTAATAAAAGGACTGGTCATAGCTTTGTTCATTTTACCTCGGGTGAACTTCGGGAAATTGTGGAATATGATGAGGAAGAGGTATGCCTGTCTGGGTCTTGTCGCCTCCAGTCGTTCACCAACATTTCTCATCCAGGGGCCAGATCGATGGCCGACAGAATTATTGGCCCTCATTAAGACGGGACACAAAAGAATACACCAACAAATGTCTTTAGTGTTAACAATACGACAATATCCCGAAGTTTTCGTCCATTCCTCAAACCTCAGGAGTCTCTGAATGGCTATTCGACATGTGGGGAATGGACATGTGGTAAATGGCCTAATGAACTACACCCAGTACTTTAGTCCATTCGCACTTAGTCCAAGGGATCAGCCATGGAAAGTGCTTTTTCATTAGTCTATGAATTAGAGGCTGTAGCTCAGGCAGATGTGGCATTTCCGACATATCGGATTGCTAAATTTAGTGAAGGCGAAAACACGCAAGCAAAGCTGAGTGACTTGGACTTATTAGAGAAAAGAAAAATAAATTCTCGAATACGAATGGAACAATACAAGCAAAAAACAAAGAAATATCATGACCAAAAGGAGAGTCCTAGAAGGCTGCAAGTTGGTGATTGATTGTTGAGAAAAATCGAAGCTACTGGCCAAAGATCTGATAGAGATAAACTTGTCCTAAATTGGGAAGGATCGTATAAGCTCGTGGAAGAATGGCGTGAAGGGGCTTTCCTTTAGAAAGACCAGACGGAAATAGGTTACCCAACCTTTGGCACTTTGATCGCTTGAAAAAATATTTCATATAATTTTTCATGAAAAGGCGACATTGAGTTTATATCAAGGTACCATTTGGGAAATTCGCAAGAGAAGTAATTGGAAAAATAAAAAACTGCGATAACAAAGATTTGGATAGGAGGGGTTACGCACAAGTTGCAAAAAAGAATGCAATCAAGTTGAAATTCACCTAATTGAAGACCGTAGGTGAGATTCGCTAATAAGGCTCATCTGTGGAATAAATAAAAACTTCAAAATTCGAGAAAATAAAATGCAAAGGAGCTTATATATATCATAGCAAGAAGTAGTACAAAGATTCAATCATCAAACATCCTGGCGAGAATCATCTAAAACATTTGAGGCAACATCATTGCCAAAAGGCAGAATAATCCCTTCTTTGAAAAGCGAAGTGTCGCAGGGTATGATAGCAGCCTCAATAGCAGAAGTTGAATAGTAGCAGAAGCGATGTCGACCGGCATCGTAGCTTCAGAAGCCTCAGTAGACTGCCTTATCTTGCCTCCGCCATGCATTCAAATGGTTTGGAGCTGAAAAAAATTAGGAACAATTGGAGGAGGCGGGACCCAGACAAGCATGCCCTCTTCCTCGTCATATTTCACAATTTCCCGAAGCTCACCCTAGATAAAAGGAACAAAGCTATGGTCATCCCTTTTGTCATGCTCAAACCCATAGCTGTTGTAGAGAGGATATAAGAGTTCAAGAGGTACTTTGTTGTAAAGCATTTGAGTAATAAAATTCATACCTCGTCTTTAGTACTCAAATGCCCCTTGAGCTATGTCATCTTGAAAGTGGGTGGAGGATTTGTATTATGCAAGAGCTCTCCCTGAGATTTTATGCTGATAAGTCACAAATTCGAAGTGAACCCACAATATGTCTAATTCCCTATTGCAGGTATGCAAGTTCTCCATTTCGGAATGTCTGCCAAACAACTACTTAATCTTCTTTTCCTTCTCCGCCATCCCCTCTAAAGCACGTTCTAGACTTGTTACCAACCGACAAGACTCTTCCTTAGATTAACAACTTCTTTCTCAATAGCCCCCAAAATGATGTGTGAAATAACAACTT
>JAWZTD010000109.1:546631-560737 GCA_035221335.1 Echites panduratus
TGATATACATGTTACCGTGAATCTGGACATAGGATCACTTGTAAATGGGCATGATCCCACATATTTGATAAATTTTTATATGCACACAGAACTTGTGATTAATTGAACCACATCATAATAATTATTGTTTAAAAGGTACATGTACCTGAGGTCCTCACGTAATTAATTTTTTTATTATTAATTTGATTTGATACGAGTCACAAGCTTCATATGTAAATATGCATATGGATATGAGTCTATATAAATATTTTCTCATATATTTATATTGAAAAATTCTAATATAAAACCATACATAAATCTTGTGGTTCACATTGAGCCACGTCATAATAATTATCCAAAAGGTAGACGTACATTCGGTGGGATTTACATGTTTATCATTTTTTTTATCTAATTGGAATTATGTAAGCCACAAGTTTCATGTCTACACGTGAACCTGGTCCATATTTACATCATAATTTTTGATATAATGTATTTGGAATTTTTTAATGGACAAAATTGGACTGCTTTCTGGTTGAAAATTAACGTTTATATTTTAAATATTTAATCGCATATAGAATTATAATATCAAATTTATTTTTAAAAAAAATTTAATTGAATTCGATCCAAACAATCAGTTGCCGACCCGCATCGATCCTGTTGGCTTGTGCCATTGAATTAGAAAAACGTATTACTAGTAAAGGAACTTCAGGGTTTTCGATAGAGTCAACTCTGTATTTGGGGTCAAAAGTTCGTTTGGATTTTGCCAAGATTAAAGGACGCAGTCAAGCAGACAGAAACAGCTGCGATAGGATGAGGACGTCTAAATTTTCGTTATTTCATTTATTATGCCATGCAAGCAACACAGAATCTTCCTATAAATAGAGTTCTGATTATAATGCAATGCGTCAAACATATATAGAGCAGGGCACCAACTTTGTTCTTGAATTCTTTTTGATCTTTTGTCAATCTTTCAGAATGTCAGAGGAAGAAGAAGCCAATATTTACAGAAACTCCAAATGTGAGAAGAAGGAAAGTGGATATCCTGTTTGGTACTCGCCGGAAACTGGAATATACCACAGCAAACACCCTGCAGTTAAGCTTCCAGAGGATCCTTTTCTTGATATTGTTTCGTTCATCTTTTCACAAACACATAATGGGTGTAAAGCTTTGATTGATTCTCCGTCTGGGTTCTCAATATCTTACTCCGAACTCCTTCCGTTGGTCAAATCCATGGCCAGTGGCCTGCATCAAATGGGAGTTTCACAAGGTGATGTAGTGTTAATTTCACTTCCAAATTCTATTTATTTTCCCATTACCTTGTTAGGTATTTTGTCCCTGGGTGCGGTTGTGACTACCGCTAATCCTCTTAGTAGATTATCTGAGATAAAGCAACAAGCTCTGGATTGTAAAGCAACTTTTGGATTTTGCATTCCTGAGAGGGTTGATGAATTGTGTTCATTAGGCTTTCCTGTTATAGGGGTACCGTTTTTAATGTCTGATTCAGGGCCTCCTCAAAATTTTGTTTTTTGTAAGTTGTTGACGAGTGACCCTGATTTGGCTCCAAGGCCTAATATAAATCAGCAAGATACCGCAGCAATCTTGTTTTCTTCTGGCACTACTGGTACTTGTAAAGCTGCTCTCTTAACACACCGGAATTTCATAGCCATGATGGTGCTTTTTGTGCGATTTGATGCTTCACTACATGAATATCTGCCATCAGATAATGTATTCTTGGCTGTTATTCCCATGTTTCATATTTATGGACTTTCACTTTTTGTTTTGGGATTAATGTCCTTGGGCACTACTGTTGTTGTGATGAGGAGATTTGATGCCGATGAAATGGTAAGAGCAATTGATAGATATGGAGTTACCCATTTTCCTTTGGTTCCACCTCTATTAATGGCATTGACTAAAAGAGTAAAGGAGGCTAATGTTAGTAGTTTGAGGAGTTTAAAACAAGTTGCATCTGGAGCAGCTCCTATTTCAACAGAATGCCTACAAGACTTCATTCAGACACTGCCTCATGTAGATTTAGTTCAGGTAATTGCTTCAGTTTAAAAAAGAAAGGGGGGGGGGGGGTTTCTGATACCTTTTCTCGAAGATTCTTCATTTATTGTTATAACCATTTCACTGATAATTATCAAAGCTCAAGATACAAAAGGTGTAAAGCTTACAGTTTTGCTCTTTCGTGTACTCAAAATATTTTTTTCTCTTCCAGGAGTATTCTTTTAATTCTGAAAAAAAATTTTCATCCACAGGGATATGGCATGACTGAATCAACTGCTATTGGAACACGTGGCTACAATACAAAAAATTCCCACAAGTATACTTCTGTTGGACTTCTAGCTCCAACCATTGAAGCCAAAGTTGTAGATTGGAATAGTGGTTCATTCTTACCACCTGGTTCCACAGGTGAACTCTTGTTGCGAACTCCGGGTAATATGAAAGGTAATTAGTTTCAATGATTCTTTGTGTAAAATTTAACACAGAAGCTTGTTGTATTGTACTGTACATAACTTTATTATCAAGAGTTTCTGTCTTATCTTAATGTTATGACATCATTAATATTTACAGCAAAATTATTTGTTCTTGTAAACACACTCTGTGGATGAATTGGGCAGACTAATTTCTAATTTTCCAGTTTCTCTGATGGCATGGCTTGCTTCAAATTAAGCTGTTGAACAATGATCCTTTTTACAACTTCCATGATTCAATCATTTGCAAATATCTGGTTCCTGCTCATCTGCTAGATGTTTTAGTTTAATAATTTATGTTTTCGGTTCCATGCCCCTGTATGATTATTGCAACTTGTGCCATGGTTTGTTCAGATGTGTAACACATTAAAGTAAAAAGATTTATTCTCCTATAGCATGATAAGCAACAATATATTGTTATTACCATGTATACATAATTCAAGAAAATAAACCACAAATAGTCTATAATGTTTTTAATCTTTGATATGACTTGTCTCCTTGCTGATATTAAGATATTAAACTTCTCTTTATTATGTAGGATATCTGAACAATGATGAGGCAACTAAGTTGATAATTGATAAAGAAGGCTGGCTGCATACTGGGGATGTTGCTTATTTTGATCAAGATGGATACTTGTATGTTGTAGATAGGTTGAAGGAGGTTATCAAATTCAAAGGCTTCCAGGTATACCATTTGCATAGCAATTTGACTCAACAATTCAAAAAGACCCAATAGACCCCCTTTTTTTGCCTTCATTTCATCATCTCTAATGTCTGCTGAGGTTTGTACTTTTCTGCAGGTTTTGCATTTGTTTATCTAGAATAATATGCCCATGATGTTAATTATATTTGCTGAGACATGTGAAATGATGTAACTCATATTTTTCAACCACTTCCTCACTTTTTTTTTTTTTCACAATTGAATATTTAGGTCTCTGATGGGTTCATCTGATTTGCAGATTGCTCCTGCTGATCTTGAGTCTATACTCATTTCCCATTCTCAAATTCTTGATGTTGGAGTAACGGCGTACGTTTGATTATATTATGACCTTGAACCATTCAATACATATGTTTCTAAAAAAGTGATATCAAATTATATACATTTTATTTCAGTGTCTTCAGATCAATCTATATGTTACGAACTTAATTATTAGCATTCATATACTTCGGTTGATCATGCAGTGCAACAGACAAAGAAGCTGGAGAAATTCCAGTGGCATATGTAGTTAGGATTCAGGGGAGTGAACTCTCTGAAGCTGAAGTGATTGATTTTGTTGCTAAGAAGGTATGAATTTTGGGCCTAATGAAACTACCTAATTTCTCTATATCATTCAAGAATTATACAATGTAAACTTTGCTCTGTTCTGCCCTTTAATGTTTCAGGTTGCACCATATAAGAAAGTAAGGAAAGTTTACTTCATTTCCAAAATACCAAGAAACGCAGCAGGAAAGATTCTTCGAAGAAAATTAAGGAACTTGTTATTCTCCAAAGTTTAGCATCAATGTTTGAATATGCTGTAATCTTGAGTGATGAAAAATTCTAACTGCATTTCAAAAAAGGGATATTCATAGTAAGTAGAAAATATCTATTACATACTTGTGCAGATATATTTCTCTATTATGATGGTTAGTTTTATGGAGTATTATATATAGAGAAATTTCTTCAAAGGCTAATCTATGCCTATTAAACAAATATGAATTGGTTTCTGTTTGCCATTTTTCTGCTATATGCTTACATTCCATGATGGATTTTGGAGAGTAAGGGAGAACTTTATTCTTGGCCAATATATGCCTCTTTAACTAGAGGAAGATTAATTTCTGTTTGCAATGTTCTGCTGGTAACTTGGCTTTCTAAGATGAAGTGTTAGAAAAAATTCAAAGCCGATAATCATTCCGAAGGCTGAGAAAAGGAAGGGGGAAATATTATGCAAGTGAAAGAGAATCTATTCGCCCGACTGAGACTTTTTATAAGTTTTTTCGTTTTTATTTAAAGCTAAGAATTATTTGCTGATGGATAACTAATTTGATGTTAGTTACTCCCCTGTCTTTATAATCAAATGACGATTTTTTAGTTTGGATGTCTATTATCCGATATCAAAGTGATAATATGATATAAAGAAAGATAGATCTCTATCATTTACGAAGAAAGATGATAAAATTCTATCAATTAGTAACAGAATTTATTTTCTGATTTCTCTTTATTTTGTTTAATGATATGTATCTTGAATCCTATCAATAGGGTCTTATATTGAAGGGGTGTAATTTATTCACTCCCAAAGAAGATCAATAAATTCTCTCTCTATTTTCTCTCAATTCTTTAGTTATAATTTATTTATTTAGTTTTTATGCCTAAAATTTCATGCCAAACCTTATAAAACTCAAATTTTTAATTCTTGACATTTATGGAAAAAACTATCTCTCATGGAACTCATTTAGATGTAATGGGTATGGCAGACTCCATTGTAGAAAATAATGCATCATCATCACAAAATGGTACAAAAGTCATGATCTTCCTCTACCATCACCTCCTTGAGGATCTAAAGGAGGAATACCTTACAAGAGATCCACTTGTTTTGTGGAGAAATCTAAAAGAAAGATTTAACCACTAAAAGATGGTCATTCTATTAAAAGCATGACATGATTGGATGTAGTTATGATGACAAGACTTTAAATCTATAAGTGAGTATAACTCGACAATGTTTAAAATTTTCTCTCAATTGAAATTATAATTGGAGAGAATATCACTTATGCTAATATATTAGAGAAAACATTCTCCACTTTCTATGACAATATCGAGAGAAGGGTTTTAAGAAATATACTGAATTAATTTCTCGCCTTCTTGGGGTCGAGCAAAACAATGAGTTGTTGATGAAAAATCATGGAGCTATACCAATAGCTTCTACTCCACTTCCTGAAGTGAGTGTAGTTATAACCTATGGTTATGGCCCTGAAAGAGGTTGTGGTCGTGGTCAAGGCCATGGACATGGACGCGGCTATGGTAGAAATCATCTATATAATCTTGGTGATCAGAATAAAGCATTAGGTGAGAAAAATAACAAAAATCACCTGAACTGATCCAAAAACAATGAGAAGGGAAAAGGGAAGGAAGTGGATATAGAAGATCATGAAGATAAATGCTGTCAATGCAGTATGTAAAGCCATTGGTCTCGTACTTGTCATACAGCAAAGCACCTGAAGCTTTACCAAGCATCGATTAAGAAACTTATTGAGTTTTAAGGATATTTGCCAAAATGGATTTCATGTTGAAATAATGAAGGAAAATAACCTTGAGTATCTCTATATTACTCAAACTGCCTTAAAAAAGAAATCTATTTTAGAAAGATTACTATCTCTTTCTTATTACCTATATTACACAAAGATTGATATTGTTGAAATGCATTATTTAGAAAACTAAAAGTTTACTGATCTTGCTACATTTAGCATTTTGCATGACCGTTTGGGTCACACAAAATCAATTATGATGTAGAAAACAGTTGAGAATACACCTGACCACCCTTTGAAAGGTCAAAAGGTGTTGAATAAGTTTTCATATGTTGCTTGTTCTCAAGGAAAATTGGTCAATAGACTATAACAAATAAAAGTAAGAGCTAAATGTAATGCATTTCTAGAATGGATTCATGGTGATATATGTGAGCCCATTCATCCACCATGTGAGCAATTTAGATATTTTATACTATTAATTGATGCATCGACCAGATGGTCCCATATTTGTTTATTATCAACTGGCAACTAGCGCTTACTAGATTACTAGCACAAATAATTCACCTAAGACCCAATTCCTAGATAACCCTATTAAAATGATCCATTTAGATTCTCATGCCTTTGATACTTATTACATATCAATTCACATTACGATTGAACATCCTGTAGTGCATGTTCACACTCAAAATACTTTACAAGTAATAATAAAATAGAAGGCAAATATAGCTAATATATGGGCAAATCTAGTCCTTAATAAATATATATATTTATATCATTGTCGAAGAAATTTATGTCTCGATCATTTATATATATATATATATATGTATTGAAGTAAATAATGGCTTGACTTACATTTTACTTTGAATCTTCTATTTCTATTGTTACACTAGTAAAAAAAAAAGAGTAACACTTACCTTCTATTTTTTTAAGATATATTTTATAAATTATAATATTAAAAAAAATTAAATCTAAATAATAGAATTTTATTTATTTAAGTAGTCTGATGAATTTGATTTTATTTAAATACGCAATGAATTCAGCTTCCATGGTTGATAAAGTAGTGCTGGTTTGCTTCTTGCTACTCCAAGATATGGCTCTATTATTAAGCAAGAACACATAACCAGAGATTGACTTACTTGCATCCAGATATCCTGCCCAATCAGCATCTGGGTATAAACTTAATAGCAAATCTTGTCCTTGATAACATAAGGAATAATCCTTAGTGCTTTTGAGATATCTAAGAATCCTCTTGATAGCTCTCCAATGTAACTTACCAGGATTTGATTGATAGCGGCTAACCATTCCAACAACATAACATATGTTTGGAAGTGTACACATTGTAAAGTACATTAAACTACCAACAGCACTAGAGTAAGGAACACTATCCATTTCTTTCTTTTCGTCAGAAGTCTGCGGACACATATCAAGACTTAAGTTCTCACCTCTAGCAAAAAAGGTGTCAATGATATTGCAATCTTGTATTTTAAAATTTTCAAGTACCTTCTTTATATAAGGTTCTTGAGATAATGCAATTAACTTATTGGATCAATATCTTTTGATCTTGACTCCAAGTATATAAGATGCTGTGCCCATATCCGTCATCTCAAAAGTTGAGGATAACCATTCTTTAAGGGTATATAAATGTATTCCATCTTATTTCCAACTATAAGGATATCATCCATGTATAAGGACATAATCACAAAATTGTCCTCTTGTTGCTTGACATATACACAATAACCCTCATTAATTATCATAAACCCATAAAAGGTTATTGCCCAATGGAACCTCAAGTTCCATCGTCTAGATGCTTGCTTAAGGTCAAAAATTGAACATAAAAGTTTACACACTTTTTGCTCTTGGAGTTTGACTATGAAACCTTGCGGTTGTTCCATATAAATATTTTCATCTAGCTCTCCATTAAGGAAAGCTGTTTTTACATTCATTTGATACAGCTCCAAGTAAATATGGGCTACTATAGCTAGAATAAGACAGATTGAGATAAACCTTACACATAGTGAAAAAGATTCCTCATAATCTATACTCTCGTGTTGGATATGTCTTTCTATGGATCCATCTGCCTTCGCTTTATTTTGAAAACTCATTTATTCCCAATAGCTTTTCTTCCTTGAGGTAGATCAACCAAGTCCCAAACTTGAGGTTTCTTCATAGAGTCCGTTTCTTCATCCATTGCTTTCTTCCACAAATTTTTAGCAGAGCATGACAGAGCCTCGTTGATAGTTTTAGGTTCAACTTCATCGTATGAAGTTACCATTAAAGAATCCTCTTCAATCTCTAAACGACGACGAGGAACCTTTGGTCGAGAAGTAATTCTCAACACTTGCTCTTGTGAAGTACTTACATTGAGTATTTTATTGCTCAGACTTAGGTCAGGCATGGAAGAATTGTCAGAATCATTCATCTCATATAGATGTCGATTTTTATTCAAATCACTCTTGCTAAGAAAATTATTCTCTAGGAACGTAACTTCTTGTGATTCAAATTCAGTTACAAAAACATCTTCTTGTTCAACTATGAATACATATCCTTTAGAGTGTTTAGAATATCTTATAAAGATACATTTTTTTTCCTCTTAGACCTAACTTCCCATTTTTGTGAGGGGAATTGTGAACAAAATCTGTTGATCCCCAAGAGCTAAATTAGTAAGATCATGTTTTCTACACGTCCACAACTCAAATGGTGTTGACGTACCTGACTTTGTCGGTACTCTTTGTCGCATAATACCTTTTTCATCACACAATTCCTTAAATTGTTCAAATAGATATTCTCTACCTCGATCGATTCATAAAGCCTTAACTTTTTGATCTAATTGATTTTCAACTAAGTTGATATAACGTCTCAAACATTCTAATGCCTAGGATTTATGTGCAATCAGATAGACATGACTGAAATGAGTATAATCATCAATGAAAGAGATGAAATGCAAGGCACCATGCCTTGCTTGAGTACTCATGGGACCACAAATGTCTGAATGAATTAATTGCAATGGATATTCAACTCTAGTGCCTTGACCAAAAGGTTTTTTAGTTGTTTTTTCTACTAGACAAGGTTCACAAGTAGGCAACTCTACCTTATAAAGTTATCTTAAAAGACCTTCTTTAGCAAGTCTATTCATTCGATCTTGCCTAATAGGATCTAGTCTAGCAAGTCAAATAGTAACATCATCATTCTCAGAATTGGAAGATGTTATAAAAGAACAACAACTTTTATTAGTACTAGCTAACACATCATTGTCAATATTTAGTACTATAAAACCACTAACAAAGCTACCAGAACCATCATAGATAGTATTTAGAGATATGTCAACAACTGAATTGTGAAAATGTAAATGATATCTTGAATTTAATAACACAAGAACAGAGACCAAGTTCCATCGAATATCCGGTGCGAATAGAACATCATGTATGAGTAAGGTACAGCCACCGCTCAACTGGAGTTGGCTTGTTCCAATACCTTTCACCTCTGATCTGGTGTAGTTCCCTGTCTATATCCATTTCGTATGTGGCCTTATCAGATTCTCCTCAAATACTTCTAGATCCTTAGCTGTATGGTTGGTTGCTCCTGAGTCTACAATCCATTTAGGATAAGATTCAACAAACATCACACAACTAGAAACGAAAACATATGAGTCATGTATGGGTCGTGCCTTTTTAAACTCAGTGCATTCAAGAACAAAATGGCCCAACTTTTGACAATTAAAGCATTTCATCTTGAACTTGTCCTTCTTTGCACTCATGCATTTCTTGTGTGGGTCTGTATTAGTAAATTTGGGAGCGTGATCACCTTTCTCACAGTAATTGATCCAATACCTTTTATGCTTCAAACATTTTGTTTTCCGTGAATTGGATGCAACAAGTAAAGCTTGACTAGAAGGTTCAGTTGGCTTTAGGCACTCGGCTTCTTAATCAAGGTGTTTAGCAATATCATCGAAAGTCTTCACATGTTCACTATGAGTCATATTCACAATCATATGTTCCCAATTTTGAGGTAAGTACCTAATGACAACATCTACTTGTTCATTAGTAAAAATATGACCAGCATTATGAAGACCGATGATCATTCTTTTCATATCCCAGAGATGTTGTTTCATTGTATGATTTGACTTCTTTTTATAGTTGCCAAATTTGATGATCAGCTTCCGAAGCTGAGTGGTAGAAAGAACTCCAAATTTTTCTTTCAATGCTTCCCATATTTTATAAATAGTTTTATAACCAGTGATTTCTACTAGGATATCATCTTGCATACTACTCAACAAAGTAATGCGAGCTATGCTATTTTTCTTTTTCCTAGTTCCATAAGCCTGGACATATCTCTTGTAATGTTCATAGGTCCCGTACTCGGTGTTACTAGGTTTAGGTTCAGACATCACTTGATTTAGTGTCTCCAGAGCCTCTTGCTCTTCAAGGACATATTAAACCTTGTGATGGCAAATTTCATATTTGTCCATTTCAATTTGTCGCTTTTATTCAATTCAGCTATGATGCTTTTTGTAGCTATGGCCATGGTTATCAACTATATATAGACATAACCCAAAATAAATATTGTCATATGCCAATGATGTATGTACAAAATTTTGTGTGTGAACTTAGTTATAATAATTTAAAATAGAAATGAAATTTCACTATGTTCTCAATCAATTTCCAATTTATATGTATTACTATTATTCTTTCAGAACCATTTATGCAAAAAAATGGTCCAAAATATTAATTTGAACTCCCACTTAAATTGAACATTATTAATAAAAACAAGCACATCATACATAAATAATCATAACAAATTTACATTATTCATGATGTACATACATAGATAATGAAGTTAAGTTGTAAAATAAAGAATCAGGACAATATTCACAAGTTATCTAATTTTTTTTCTTATCAATACCTAAAATATATTCTTTGTTAACACTTGCAAAAAAAAATCTTAATTGTCTCAAGAATATTTTCCATCATTATTTGAATATTCTTCAAGAAAAAAAAAATGCAAGCATATACCATAAATATAAGATAATTCCTCACTGCTCCATATTTTTATTACTGTTCCTCTTGTGAAATTTCGAGAGAAGTCTAGGTTCTTTAGAATTTACTTATCAAATTAAAGTTATACATGAATAATTGCAAACAATTTTTGTTGCTGGAGTCTTTATTTCCTAATCTGGTTTAGGAGATTATATATGAACATACTTTGGCCAATAGAGCAAAAATCATGTTTTCCTTATAACATTACAATTAAATTTTAGGTCAAGAACAGGTCCTACACTTTTGTCTATGCATACAAATACAATATATATATATATATATATATATAAATATATACCAATGATTACATCTAAAACTTGTCAGTGCCATAAATTTGCATGAAAAAAAAATTTACGAGTATCGCATATACTAGCCTATGCATGTAATATAAATATATATATATATATATATATATATAATTTATCCATTTTGTCTTCATATAGAGGAAATATTTAATGTTGGCAGTATGTTGGCTGCAAACAATTAAAAAAAATAGTAAAGAGAATATTGAAGAATAATTATCAATTATTGATTTCTTCACTTTTCAGTTTCTCCATCATCATAAGTTTTCCATGGAATCAAACGAGATGAAGACAAAAAAAAAATTTTCTTTTAACATCAGTCATCACGAAATAAACATGATAAAAACCAAATTGTCAGATTCCTCCACAAGAGTCTAGAACTTTTCAATTCAGTTCTTGATCAAAATTCTCAATAATTTTTTTTATTAGGCAGATTAAATCTTGATATAAAATATGATACTAATATTAAATTAAAGATAATAAACCTTACTTGAATTTGAACTTTACGAAAACAATTTGTCGGATCAATCAAGTCACAAATAGATTATTATAACTAATATCATTGTTTCACAATCTAAATGTTTATTTATTTATCTGATTAAAAGTTATTATAATAATTTATTCTCTAGAGTAAATGAGAGACTGTTTATAAAAATATCATCTATATATATATTTTAAAAAACTCATACCTACACATACGATTTTTTTGAAAAGTTATTTTAAAAATATATATGTTTTACTATTAAATTTGACACTTAATTTTTTCCTATGGGTATTCAAATCCAACAGGTATCAATCCTGTGCATTCATATCACGTGAAGACATCATTTGGAACATTGATGAGCAGAATTGACAGTTTCCTAATCGTTATGAAGTGAAAAGGAAATCTTATAATTGGACAATCAGGAAATGTTGAAAAGTTCTCTCTATATATTAAAAAAAATATGGCATTATGAAAATGTTTAAAAGACGGGCAAAGTGTTCAAAGAATGAGTTGCCACGTGGAAAATCTAAAAATTAATTAAAAGAATGAAATATAATTATAGAAGAAAAACAAAAGGCATTATTATTACGTCTTACAGTTACCCATGTAAATAAATAATTTATTGTAATGATATAATTAACAATTAAATATGTCTGAAGACTTATATTAAAAAAAAAAGAGGCATACATAAATAAAATAAAAATTGAGTTATCATTTGGATAAAATAAAATAAATTTCAATGGAATATTTGAAAAAAAAATTCTTCATATTCATCAATTCTTTATATAATATAATGATAAAAATTATTTAATAAAAAATATTGTGATAATTTAATTTTAAAAAATAAAAAGTGCATCATACTTTTTTTAATTTAAAAATCTATGTAATATACATCTAACTGGATTGACCTCATGACCTCCTCATTGGGAGTAATATCAGGTGATCACTTTAAGTTAGCCTCAAGTGGTTAAATTGCATCATGCTTATTTGACCATATATAAATATTTAATAAATTGAAATGTAATTACCATTTAAAAAAACTTGTGATATTATCTTTGTGTGATATAATGATAATAATATTTAATGAAAAAGGCTCGGTTAATTTAGTTTTAAAAAAAAAATCAAAAAACACATTCAACTTATTTGACAAAACATAAATATTAAATAAATTTAAATTTAATTATTATCTAGATAAAATAAAATAAATTAACTTGAACGGTTATTTGTAAAACTATTCACATTTATCAATTTCACTTTATAAATATAACAATAATAATATTTTAAACTAAAAAGCTGTTTGGCCTAACTATAAAAACTATTTTGAATCTACTTCAAATAAAAATCAAGCCAAACAATAAATGAAAAATTATTAAAATATAAAATAACTTTCCAAATAATAAAGGAATATATAAAAAATCAAAAGTTGGTGTAAGAGAACTTTATATTGTCTTTTAAAAAAAAAAACACGATGAAGCTTTCAAAATTGTCTCTACTATTACATTTTTATTCCGAAATTAACTATAACAAAATCGTTCTCAAACTAGTCGAATCCCTTATCATCTCAACAAAGTTTCTCTCACAATCATCTCTCATCTGTAATCCCTCTTCTCTGCCTCTTCCTCCCATAAAGAGTAGCAATTTATGTATTTATATGAATTAATATCTATGTTTCTTTATGCAGCATATGGTTATTCAAAATGTTCATTTATCTCAAAAAGAAAGTTCAGATAATCAAAAATAAAATGTAAAATGGGAATAGAGAATCTACAAAAATATTGCTTCAAGTTTGCATAGATGAGATTCGTAGGAGTAGAAAACCAGAAATTAGATTTAAAGGAGGAAGGTTTCAAATTGTAGTAGATGATTTTAATAATCGAGCTAAGAAAAAATTGGAAGAGAAGTCAGATGAAAAATAGAATTGAAAGTTTAAGAAGTTATTGGACTTTGTGGACACAATTGAGGAACAAAGTAATAGGATTAGGTTGGAATCAAGAGAAGGAAACCATTGAAGTTGATGTAAATTGGTGGGAAGCAAAGATAAAAGTAAGTATTGAGTTTTAATTATTGTTTATGGTGGAATCCAAAATATGCCAAATTTTGATATAGTGGGCAAGAAAATGCTACTAATTTGGACTATATCTTTGGAGATACAGTGGCCACTAATCAACATGCATGGACACTGGCAATGGCTATACCAAATAAAGATAGTCCAATTTACCATGTCTTTAAATCTTATATTGAAGACAACTATATTGTTGAAAATGGCAGTAAAATGGTAAACAGCCAAGTGAAAAGAAAACGAATGGTTTCTAAAGAACTAGAAAATAAAGTTCCAAAGAGCAAGATAGGGACTACAAACTACTTAAAAGAATCATTAGGAAAATTGGTTAGATGTGCAGAAAGTTTTTCTGCAACTTGTGCAACAACAAATTCTTAACCTTCATTATTTGTCATCAAAAGTCACAAAAGAGTATAGGATCCTGGAGAATGTTAAGAGTGTTGAATTCTCTACTTGATGAGGGGAGATTGAATATGGACAAATTTTACTTTGCACTGGAATTTCTTCAAGAAGAAAAGAATATACTTGTTTTTTCATACTTTTTATTTGTAGTA
>JAWZTD010000109.1:687626-702571 GCA_035221335.1 Echites panduratus
GGTATTATGATAATTGGTCAGAATATAATTATTAATTATATTATGTATATTTTTTTTTTTCTGAAAAGATCATTTGTTTTTAGATTAAATTTTGGTTTTGGCTCGATTTATTTATATTTAACTTTTTTTCAAAAGGAAATTCTCTTTATAATTTTACTCACTTGTTTCCGAAAAAAAATTATAATCATATTTTATTTAAATTATCTTTTGACTAAACAAGTTATATATTGAATGATAAGAAATTATTTGTTTAGGGAAATATTAAGTGTCATTATTTATTTTATTTTTATGGCATTATGTAAAGAATTATTTGAATGTATTTGGTCTGATGGGTATTAACATACAGAGAAAAAAAAAAGAACAATAGGTGAAATAAAATCAAAATCAACCTAAACTTATTTATCTTCTAAAGTAAAACTAAATAAAGTAAATAATAATGATAAATCAAAGTAATTTTTTTTCAAAAAGAATCTAGGTATGTATTTTTACTCAATTGTTTTTTATAAATATTTCAGTACCCATTATTCTCCAAAAAAAAAGATAATAATATTTAAATTTAAATAAATATTTAATATATTCAAAATTTAAATTATCTTCCATCTAAAATAAATTAAATACTAAATATGTTCTTATTCATTTATTTAAATATAATGGCAAAGAAATTGGAATTTACAAACTATATAATTTAATATTATTTTAGATAACAATAATAAATCACTTTATCTATATATATTATTTGTATTATATTTATACATTTATACAATAACTATTAATAACACACAACACATTGCACGTTTTCTGATGCTAGTTAGTATATAATATAAAACAATTTTTTTTTGCCTTAAAAAAATTGTTGTATACTACCCAGAACTATACATAAGTAATTTTTTATTTTAATTTTTTTAAAATTTTAAAATAATATGAATTTAGATGGACAACGATTAACCATTACTTTTGATCAATTACAGTTATAATTTAATATTATTGTAATTATACAACCATTAATGTCTTTCCTAGTTATTATAGAATTCGGAAGATTATTTCTCGACGGAAGTATTACTATTTATTATATTTATAAATGAGAGATTAATCATAATGGTATCTTATCTTTGGTTCAATGTCAACTTTAATATTTGATCTTTTTTTCTATCAAATTAGTATACATACTATTTACAAGTTATCAAAATTATACTTTTGATCACTTGACAATAATTTTTCAATAAAAAATTCCCTTGTTTTAGATACTAATTTGACATCATGTAAATAGTATGTGTACTAATTTGACAGAAAAATCACCGTCAAGTGATCAAAAGTTTCACTTTGACAACTTGTAAATAGTAGGAGTACTGATTTGGCAGAAAAAAAAAGATATGGTATTATAATTGACTTTGACCAAAAGATATGTACTATTATGACTAATCTCCGTCATAAAATAAATAAGTATTTAAACTTTTTTTGAATACATGCCTATTTAGTTTATTTATCTTCACCTAATTATAATTTTTATACAAATTACTTATGGAAGTATCAAATAACTGATTTAAGAATATCGCGCATCAATACTCATACCAAAAGTAGGGCGTATCAAGTAACTATGCTCATGATCCCTTGACTACCCATTCCAAAGACAACCTTTTTTCTTTTCTTTTATTTTTTTTAAAGTTTTTTTAAAAGTATTATCCGGGTTAGATTTATGCACGGACCTTGATTATATTGATAATAGCTACAAATTCACTATGGTGACAGTATGTAGTAATACTGAATCAAATCCACTATCTGAATTATGCGGGCTTCATTTTTGAAAACAACCTATTTCCCATCTAAATCATTTAGTATGCGTTTGGTTGCAGTTCTTAGTAACAGAGATGATGAATGAGACAAAAAAAGTTCTCCACTTTGCACCTTTGGCTGGGGAGAATGAAAATTTTTATTTTGTGCCTTGTAAAAAATCGTTCCTCCAAAAGTAAAGAACGATTTTTTTGTTCCTAGGAACAAAAGATTAAATGGACAAATGAGACCCATTCCACCTACAAACTCTATCCAGTGTCCCCCAAGTCAATCTAAACTATTTTTTTTATCTATTGTCCTTCTCCTCATAAGAATAATATAATCTCATAACAATTAATTATTTGTCATGTCCATTACAACCAAACATATTGTACACATGGGATTAGAACAGTTTCTTTGTTCTGTCCACTAAAACCAAACACCGGAGACAAAAATTTTATTATTCTGTCCATCACTTTTTTGTCTCTTGTAGACCACAACCAAACACAATCATATTGTTTCCGTCATTGTAATAATAAATTGAGATCTATTAGTATTTGGACTAGAAGTAGCTATTGACAACATTCCCTTCCTTTCATGCAGATGTTAGAATTAATGCCTTACTCTCCCGTGCAGAAAGCCTAAAGTTTTCAATGGTTTTAGGTAAGATATCATTGTGAAGTTCCACCACCATTTTTTCCTTCAACTCTCTACCAATGCTTATATCTAGGTAACATCTCGACCTCGCCATCTCTCTCTGATCTAAATTGATTTTTTAGTTTTTCTCTACACTTCTTAGTCTGTTGAAGTCTCTCAGTTATCGAAAAGCATAGTAGAGTACAGCTATAAATATACATGTTGTTCATGTTGACAATGGTGCTGAGATTACTCGAAGAGTTTGTTGTCATGTAGAAGTAATTAAGTGGTGATGAGCTCTATGACCTCTATGTACCGCCATTTCTGAACTAATTCAATAATTCAGTCAGGAAATACATTCAAATTGCAACTACTGTATATATATATATATCATAATTAACTAAATCAATATTAGTCCCATATACAAGAAACCTCACATATATTATATTATGGCATAAGGATCTAGTTTTGCTATATCACTAACCCATACTAATGTCATGGGATTGTGTACATGCAATCGCAACAATGATATTTGTTCTATGTTTTTTTTCTATATAGCACATTTAGAGAAAAATTATTATATGTTCATGTGCTACACTTACAAAATGTGTTGACACATAGTTTAGGAAAACTGTTAACCCGTAGCTAAGGAAAATTGTCAAATGATTTAAGGTAAGCCACTCTATTTAAGGGGAACTAATGTTTTATGACTTTTTTTGTCCTTAATAGAACACCCAATTCCATTAAATGACTAAGAACACATTGTTTATGATTTTAACTCCTAATGATCTATATTTTACTGTACTGATGACTTAAGGGTAAGTCACCATACTTGTACTAACGTGCCATGATCTTTTTTTTTCAATGCCCTATTCTATCAAACGGCCAAGAATTAATCCTTATGATCTAAACTTACGGTGATCTATATTTCACTGTGTTAAACGTTTCAACATATAGATCACTTATTTAAATCAAATTGGACCTTATTGCAAAAAATACCATGCAGAAGTAATCCAAAGAATACCTCATTTTATTACATCAACAATTATAGAATTGATAGTCTTATTAAGCATAAATCTCAACATTAATTTCTTTCCAAAAACCTAAAAATATTAAGGACTGAAATGACTGAAAATAAACATAGGATCCAAAAATGTTTTGGCTAGAATATAGGAAACACTTTAACTAAAAGTCCATTCTCTTATTCATATAGAGTTCGAAATTGAAAAAAAAACTTTTACTTTCTAAAAATTTAGAAGCAAAACTTAAAAATTGATCTTTATCCAAGATTCCAAATACGCTGTACCTCCTATGCTTTGGTTACTACAATAATAACTGCACATAATCTTCCAATACTTTGTTTATTATAGTCTTCTTCTAATACTTTGGTTACTACAATCTTTTCTACGCTAATAATATTACTTCTAATGCTTACTTATTAATTATTACATTAATATAAGTTATTCAATTATTTGGAGTAGATTGCCATATAATCATTATTTTACTTTTTCCCTACCATATAATCAATATTTAAAATTAAGGGTCATTTTATATTCCCATATTATGTTGGAATGTTTATTTATTTAATAATAATCTTACCTCTATATAAATAAGTTATATAAATTTTTTTTTCTTATAATTTGTGCTTCTTATGTATAAGTTAAGATTTTTTTTTTAAAAAAATTAATTATGTGTGCAAATATTAATTTTGATTGACAAAAAAAAAAAATGATAGCTGTTTTGCAATGAACATTTAAAGATAAATAAATGAACGCATCCTTTTGACCCAAAAAAAAAAACAAAGAAAAAAAAGAAAAGGCCATGACGTGTTCCTAATGCGGGCCGCAAGGACCTACTAATATACAGTTCCGGATCATGTAACACCAAGACCAAGCGCATCTGAGCCGTCCAAATGAGTCCACCACTTCATCGAGCCAAATCATCAAATCAATTGAAAACCACACTCGCCTCCCCTATTCTCCTCTCTCCTTTCTGCTTTCAGTTCTCGTCGTCTCCGTGTGACAAAATCATCCAGACAGGGACCCGCCGTGCCTTGCGATCTCACGAACTTAACAAAGCCCTAAATATATTTTGTGATTGAATCTCTGAATTTTCCTAACGTTACCCCAAATTTACTGTCTTCTTGCTTCCTTCGCATATTTGGTTGGATATACACGTATTTTGAGCTGTTTTTTTTTGGGAGAAGCAGTGTTTTTGGTACTCTTTTGTGCGGTTGACTCAGCTGCTAAGGAATAGTTCATTCATCTCGTCTTCGCGGTAATTAGATTTTTAATTATAGCAGCTTTTGTGCTTTGACGTTATGTTCCATACAAGAATTCCGCTACAGAAAGTTTAGGGTTTGATATGTAATATTTTCTTTTGGAATTAAATTGGTTTGTAGTTGAGATACTACTTATGGATAATAATTGTTTGATGAGTTTTTTCAAAAATTTCTTTATGATCCCGACGAGCTGTCAATTTGTAGAATTACTTAGTTTTTTTTTTCTCTAAAAAAATTGAAATAGAAGTTATTCTTATGCAAAATGACAAAATTTCAGTTGATGTACTTATGCATATAGCTTAAGCAATATGGAAGCATGTATGTATAGCAGAAAAGTACCATAAAATTTTATTTCATGAATTTATTCCCAATTGTTTGTAGTCCGGCACAGGAATCGTAATTCAGGCAGTCTTCATCATGTTTATGTCCCGTCTAAAACACAAAACATTTTCTAGGCTTTAGTGCTTTATGGAGAAAAAAAGATGAAAACTTTTGGCATGAGAATGACCTTTATCCATTTGTTTATACAAAATCTTAAAATTATAGGGATGCTTTCTCAGTTTCACTTTACAAGTTTGTACATGCATTGCAGGATGGTTTTGAGCTAGTTGTCAGGTGGTGGTGCAGTTGAGCCATGGGTAGCAGTGAGATGGATAAGTCCTCTAAGGAGGCAAAGGAAGCAAAAGAGCCAAAGACCCCAACTTCACAGGTAGAATTATCTGCTTTGGATTTGTTTTTTCCCTTTCAACTTGTTGAGCATGTCTGTTTTTATTTTCCCTTTCTTTCTTTTGATAAGCTTTTCGTTTTTTCCTTGGTTTTTCATGCTCAGGATCAGCCTTCAGCAACAAGCACAGGGACTCCAGATTGGACAGGGTTTCAGGTTAACTTTATTCAAAGATAACTCAGTCTTTTTTGCTTTGGCCTTAGGATTTTTATGATCGTTATTTCAAGGTGTGGTTGTTTCACTTTACAGGCTTATTCGCCTATTCCTCCACATGGTTTCCTTGCATCAAGTCCTCAAGCACATCCCTATATGTGGGGAGTTCAGGTATATAGATTTAGGATTTCTTTGGAGTCATCTTTATCTATCATGATTTTATCTTCACTTGGTATATTTGGATGTCTTTTTCTCCAATGTCTTTGTGGTCAGTTTTACTTGGCCAACTGTGAAACTCTTTTTACAGTCATTTATCCTTTTAAACACGGTTGATGAGTCTAGCTGGGTTACCTATTTTCTTTGTCTATGAATTGCATTATTTGTAGCTAACGGATGAAATACATAATATTTTGGTGTAACTGATGAGTCTGCAACATAATTAACTTAAGACATCTGAGAGCAGCATTTAATATGGTTCCTTCAATAAATCTCATGTGTCTGCTATAATTGGTGCCCTTAGTTCATCAGGCAACATTACCATGCTAAAAATTTGGAAGAATTCTACAGGTGCTTGTCTTAGAGATCCTTAATGTACTTTGGCAACTCTGTTTTGAGATGTCTTTAGATTCCCAGTTCTAGTACTGTTTCCAAGCAGGTGATGCTTTTTAATCTTGTATTTTTAAGGTGTGACTGAAATCAGGAAATAGAAGGAAGGATTAGATAGGGTTTTTAAAAACAGAATTTTTCTGTCTCATTGAACACATTCAAATTCATTCTGGTTTATTTGTATTTTCTGTATTGCAATCACATAAATTATGTCTATTCTTGAAGCTAGAACAAAGTGTTTTGTTCAAGTTATATTTGCCCTGAAGATGAAATTCATACATACTACATATGATTGTGGTTGATGTTCACCAGAAACAGTTTTGCACTTGCTTAAGAGGGTTCTCCATGCATGTTCCTGATTAAATTTGTATTTGTTTGGAGCTCTAGGCTTCTTCATCTACAAACATAAGACTGCAACTTCAAGTGGAAGAATAATGTGAAGAATATCATGCAATATTAGCTTTATAAATTCCTCTTAAATGTGATTTTTTTATAGGATTTTCTGTGTGATGTCATTGTACATGAAAATGATTTCAGTTGTGAAAGGAAACCTTCAAGTTCTAAAAGATTAAAAACTAAGGCTCAAAAATTGGTTTTGATTTCGGAAGGTGACTGTACTCAACTGCTTAAGGACTTAAGATATCATAGAATAATATTGACCACAAAAAACAATTCAGTGAAAAATATACCTGAACGGTATGGGTTAATTTCCTTGTAGAAATTTAGCAGCTTTAAGGAACATTTGTGTTGATTCCTTTTGCTTTTAAAAGAAAATGTAGTTCTATCGCAAATCAGTGAATTCAATGCTCATTTGCCTTAAGAAAGTTATTAATTTCATCATATTTTCCATATCATAACAACTTGACCATCAATAGTCATGTGCCAATTCTCCATTTTAATCCTTTTCATGTGAGCAGTTGCATTTATGGTGTGCTGAGATGAATTTCCTGTTGCAATTATCACAATTTGGATATCTAGAATTTCAAGATGAACACGTGTCCTCGAAAGATATTAGGATTATGAAATGTAAAACTTCCAAATCTTTTATCATTTATTTTGTTCTATTTAGTTTTTACCATGTTAGGGTTATCTCACTTGATCTTTTCCTTTTCTTGGTTGTGAAGCTTTATTCATCTGTTCAGGAAACCTTGAACCATCCTGCTTTAGCTTAATCTTTTGGGGAGATTTTTTTTTTCCCTATATCAGTGTGTTATAATGATTGGATCTGCTTGTCTAGCCTATATCTGATAAAGCCTTCAAAAAGGGTTGCCATTTACTAAATTTTTTTTCATTAATGCTCTGTCTCTTTTGATGAAAGAAAACTTGTAGCCTTTGTACCAGTGAGGAACTTTCTCTCTTCCGTTTAATTTTTGCTCTATTTATCTGATACAGTTGCTGACCCACTATGTTATTTGCCCTTAGAGCTTGTTTGACCTAGCTTTTTTAGTTCTAAAAAGATGCTCTTTTGAAGAGAATGGAAAGCTCCGTTGCACCAACTTTTGATTTTTTACACATTCCTCTGTTGTTTTTAAAGCAATTTTATATTTTAATAGCTTTGTCATTTGTTGTTTGGCCTCGCTTTCATTTAAAACATATACAAAATAGTTTAAAAGCTAGGACAAACTTCCTCTTAGTAATTACTTTCTTGTGTAGTGATCCCATTTATAAAAAAAATAAGGAAAAAAGGTGTTCGAACTTTCTTTCATGAAAGTTAGCTATTCTGTTGTATTGAAATTTCAATTTCCATGAACATTAGAAAGTCGGTATCATGGTGATCGTCTCAAAATTATGCTTTGGTGTTACTGATCAGAACCTCGTTGGCTTCAGTAGCTTACTAGGAACAAACTTGTCTGTTTATGCTCTAACTTTTTCCTCTTTGTTGTGCAGCATCTTATGCCACCCTACAGTACTCCACCACATCCATATGTTGCTATGTATCCCCATGGTGGCATATATGCTCATCCGTCTATTCCACCGGTATCCTCTTCTTCCTCATGCTGTATGACTTTCTTTGGATCTTGTTTACTTCTTTTTTATGCCACTAAAGTGCAACCTTTTGAACTTAACCAGGGATCTTATCCTTTCAGTCCTTTTGCAATTCCCTCTCCAAATGGCATGGCTGAACCTTCTGTAAGCATGACCACTAGCCATAATAATTATGTTAAAGTTATTTTTCTGTGCTTCTAATGCACAAGATTATATCTGGCCTTAGAAATCATGGTGACAGTTAGACTTGTATTTACTTTTAGGCCAACACTCCTGGAAACATGGAATCAGACGGTAAACAGTCTGAGGGAAAAGAAAAACTGCCTATTAAAAGATCAAAAGGAAGTCTGGGCAGTTTGAACATGATTACAGGGAAGAATAATGAACCTGGTAAAACATCTGGAGCATCTGCTAATGGTGCTTATTCAAAAAGGTATAGTTATGTGTTGAAGAAATGAATTGCATGCCTTTGTGTGATTTATATGTTCATGAAGAGAATCTAGAGACCCAGTGGTTGTTAGTTACAAATAATGATCAGAAAGAGGTTTCAATATAAAGAGAACGTATTAAATGGTTTATTATTTGCAGTGCCTGTTGTTGCTTTTAACAATCATTTTCTTATTATTAATCTGATTGGTTTGAATAATTATTGATAACCTTATTGGTAAGTTAAGGTGGAATGATGTTAATATATGAACATATGCCCCTTGCTAGTTTCCAGACGTATTTGAACTTCATTTGATGGGCTGCATTTTATGTAAAATTGCTTGTTTGACAGCAAGAGAATTTGTCCTTTTCATTAAAATGTACTAGATGCAACTGAATTCCAGCGTCTTGATGCAAAAAATTTAAAAAATAATCCACAGTTGATTAACAGAATATCCATTTGCAGATGCTTAGCCAATACCTATTTCTCGCCTGGCTTTGTTCAAATCTTATTGTACACTTACTGCCTTTGCTGTCAGTCAATGAATATTTAATTGATGATTGTAATGGATTTGCAGTGCTGACAGTGGAAGTGAAGGTTCAAGCGAAGGAAGTGATGCTAATTCTCAAAATGTATGTGTATCGTACACCGTATATTTGTTTTAGATGATGTTTTAGTCTAAGATCCTTTGTTTGGAAAGCCCTTTCATCTATAATTTTAACATCTTTGAGAATGCCCTTTATAATATGCATTACTTCTATGCATGTCTTGCAAAGAAACAATCAGTTTTTTCTTATCAGATAAAAGCAATTACCAAAATGTTCCCTTTCACAAGACAATTCAATGTCTGTTGCACTTATATGGCCATTGGTTTAAGGAGATTGTAAACTCTATGTTTCTTTTGCATCATAGCCTCGCATTTGTTGACTCTTAACCAATGTCCTCATTGGTTGCAGTAGTTAATAGTAGTTACGCCATTTAGAATGGATTGTCATGGTTCGGGATGCAAGGAATCTTATGGTTTTCTTTATGATACCTTTTCTTCTGAGCTATAATTTTCTTTTGAGGGAGAGACAATATTACCTTCTGCAAAGCAATTCTTAGAATGGTGTGGAATCAAAGGAATTGAACCTCTGTGACATGTTACAAGCATGCACTAGTCAAATTATATGCCTTATTTGCAAGCACAAGTGATAGTCTAGGTAAAGAAAGACTGGGTTTTGCATTCACTAACTACAGTGCTAGGACTCAACCCCCTTCCAGCCACAAACAACCACAACACAATTCATTTTGGTGATCTTTGAAACAACTTCATGAAAGTCTATGGTGCTTCTCTTTTTCTTAGTCCATTCTAATATGGGTAATGGTACTCATTGACTTTTCAGTTTTCATTTCCTAAAACTCATGATTGAGTGTTTTATTTTGCTAAGGGTATGGGTAGTCACCAATTAAGTTTGTTCTTTTGAAATTCATTTACAAGAATACTAATTTTCCACTATAAAGTCATTACAACTGTACCTAATTTTTAGTGGATATTAGTATCATGTAACAAATCATTTATACTTTTAAAGAGAAGCAAACTGTTGTCTGTAATAGTCATGTTGATGCAGTCTTTCTCCCTGGAAGGTTGGAACTGGTGACTTCTATGATAATGCTTCTTAGTAAAACTGTTTTCTTAGTAGATATTATTCTATAGGAACAAGATATTTTTTCTTCGTTTGTTCGTTTAATGTTAAGTTACATTTCAATTGCAAGTCTGTAATTATGACATATCCAAGGAAGTTGTATTCTTTATACATCGTGCTGGTTCATGTTGCACTCCTTTTGATACGTGTTGGGATCTATTGCCACTTATTATTATTTTTTTAATTGTGCTTTTGTGTCTGATTGTGTCTTTTGTAGGAGTCACAAATGAAGTCCGGAAACAGACAAGATTCAGGTATGGTTCTGAAAACTTTGAATTAATCTTGGTTTGATTGTGTGAAAAGTGGGAGTAACTAGGGACAGATTGTTGATATGATTCCATTCGGTTCATACAAAATAACATGGAAGGAACACATTTACTTACTTATTGGAAGTTAAAATCCTTTTTAGGGGAATGCATTTCATTGATGGAAAGGTATGCTGTTGTCTTGAAACAGGGGAGACGTCTCAAAATGGCAGTGCTGCTCATGGTTCTCAGAATGGTGGTACAAGTGCACCTCCATCAATGGTGAGCAGCATGGCTTTGGTACCCATTTCTGCTCCTGGGGCTATGGGAAGTGTTTCTGGTCCTACCACTAACTTAAATATTGGCATGGACTATTGGGGTACTGCTGCTTCACCCACTGTTCCTGTAATGCGAGGAAAGGTTCCATCTACAACAGTTGGAGGAGGAATGGTCCCTACAAGGGATGGTGTCCAACCACAGCTTTGGCTACAGGTTTTGTTACATTGCTCTGCATATTTACCTTTAGTTTGCAATGTTTTTTTTTTTTTTTCATTTACATTTTTCAGTTAGTTTGAGCAGCATTACTCAGCCGCCTTGCTGATACCCTCTGAATTCATATTATTTTAAAAATGGTAGCTAGCTGTGACTATTTAATGGATTTTTGTTTGTGGATTGTACTTGAAAGGTTAAGTGTAATATCCCTGATTCTCATATGATTTAGAATTTTTTTTTTGTTTTTTTTATCTGTGTTAACTATCTCAAATAATTAGTTGGATTTTCTCTAAGTTATCACTACTTTGATGAGTTTTTGCTCCGTAACTAAAGAACCAATTCATTAAAAGTTGAAATAAATTCTAAATAAATATTAGGTAATGAAGATTTAGTTTCAGTTGTCAGATGAAAGATCATATATGAAGTGAATGGACTTTCCTGTTAAATGATCCTCAAGAACTTGCTGAGTTTACCTGCATGAAATGGAAATAAAATTATCTGAGTTCATATTCTGCATTTTTCCAAGAAAGGACTAAAAGATGATTGGATAGAATCTCTAAAAAGAACAAAAATAAAAAAGATTAGGGACCAAGACTCTAAATCTGATATTGGTGATTGTATTATGAAATTCGAAATAGCTTGTCAAGGTAGTGGCCAATTACTTACAATTAGTTGATTTAATCCATCATTTGCCTACTGGGGTCGTTCGCTAGAAAACAATATTAGAATTGATGAACTAGAATTATTTGTAGTTTTGGCATTGATTCTATCCATCCGGACCAGGTGTAGAGTAATGGGGATATGGAAATGGTGAATTAAACAAAATAAAGGGGTTTCCTTTCTTGTTGCTGAACCTACTGAAGTACTCTGCTGAATGACCTTGGGTTTTGGACATTTTCAAGCATTTAATTACAGACATCTCCTTGTTCTTTATTGTTACCCATATGATTCCCTTTTTTAACTTCCTTTTTAGTATGGAGTTTTGTGGTAATGGGAGGACATCAAAAAAAAAAAAGGAACAGAACTATACATTTATTCTTAAATCATGATAGAGCCTAACCACTAATGTTGCTGCTGAACTTGTTCCTTTTTTTCTGCTTGACCATTGAACTTAAAAAATTTAGCCATTAAACCTTGTGGATTGGACGCTTATTCACCCAAATGTGAACTAAACACACCTTTTAGTTGGTTGATTGAAGAAAATTTATGGTGATGGGGTGACCAACTTGTAATGTTATGCTTATGTGCTGCCAAGTATAAAATCAACAAAATCCTTTGTGGCAAAGTACAAGAGAAAAGAGTAATTCCTGCTTTATTCATGATTTCAATCACTCAAAGTCCTGTTCATTCGTGCACCCAACAGATAGCTTCCTTCGCCTTCAATCGAAGATTACCTATCAAAGATTTATCCCAAGCTGTTGAATTTAATTCTGAGGTTGCAGGAGCCCCTTCAATTTTGTCTTTTAATGTGAGAATCTCATCTTGTATAATTTTTTTCCCCCAAGACCCTAATATCTAATGGCATCGATCAAGAGTTAGGAAAATAGTGTGCTTTCTTGTCTGAGCTCCATCACACTGTAGGAATGGTTTTTTTTTTTTTTGTTGTCAAATTTCAGAATTCCATGCCCTCCGCGTGGTGAGCGGGCTTTTTTGTCAGAATTCCTCTTTACCTAATTCCCCAAATATCTCCGTCGCCAACTTCTCACTCTATCTCCCCTTGAGTCACGTCCTCTGATCCTTCAAGAGGTAAGCTTTCACTTCTTCATATTGAGTTAATAATACAGCTGCACTTACTTTTTAATTCTTTTACTTTTCTAGTTAGTAAAAAGAACTTTGATTCTTACGTATTGCACAGAATATGCCTCGTCTTTTAGAAAAATTGGAAAGCGTGGGGGGTTTTTTTTTGTGTTGAATTTGTTTGTATTTTGGTTTTGGTGGGAAGTTGAGACACTATTGGATCTATGGGTTGGAATTAGGTGCTGATCTATTTTTCTTTGATTCTAGTTCCTTTTTTTGGTCAATTGATGATAGCTTGGAATCTGTTTGATGAAATGCCCATATGAGATGGTTAGGCGAAAGAGGAATTGTAACTGTAAATGTCTCTTTTGGCCGTGATTTAAATGAGGACATGAAAAATTCCTTGTTTTTAGGGAAGTGATTTCCCTAGCCACTCCATTCGGCCGGGTCATCCTGCGGTGGTTTAAGTGTTCAATCCCCCAAAAGTTTAATGGCTAAATTGACGGCTTTTTAATTTCAATGGTCAAACTAAAAAACATGGACAAATTCTGTGGCAACATTAGTTTTTGGCCAGTGTGGTACTTATTGCCTGTCCAGTATGAGTAGCATATTTCATCCCATCTTTACTCTGTGAAGTGTGTGATTTGGTGTATTCTTGTCAGTTGACTTGTTAAGAAAAAGTCTTGCTTGGTGACTGTTAGAAGAAACATTCTTTGTTTTTGGAAATGGACCTCTTCTTAAGTGATTAATTACTTTCTGGAGCCTCCATTTGACTTCTTCTTTACTTGAGTTCAGGATGAAAGGGAGCTGAAAAGGCAGAGAAGAAAGCAGTCCAACAGAGAATCTGCTCGACGGTCAAGGTTGCGCAAACAGGTTAAAACTGCTTTTTCATTTTTTATTCTAATTTTTTGGATGGTTTCTGTTTTTTGTGGTCTGCTCTGTATGGAGGACCACTAATTCTTTTTAATATGTATATATTGACAGGCAGAATGTGATGAATTGGCTCAGCGAGCTGAAACTCTGAAAGAAGAAAATAACTCCCTTAGGGCAGAAGTGAGTCGTATCAGGAGTGAGTATGAGCAGCTTCTTGCACAGAATGCAGCTCTTAAGGTATTCATTTATCATTTTGAAACAGATCTGTGGTTAGTGTTGGCAATAGGCTTTGGCAGGCTGTGTTGCTACTTATCATTTGACCTTTTCTTCCCTAGGGGCTGTCTTTCCTGTGTCTCGAGAGTATTGATTTTGAGGTTCTTAACAATTTTAGCAAATGTATGTCATAATCTGTAAACTACAAAACAGTGCTAAGTCTGTTAACCTTGAGTGGTTATTTGTGTCTGAATTTAGAAGCCATCTGTCTTTTTCTGCATTTAAAAATTTAATCTGCAAATAAAATGGTTGTACCCTTATCTTGGGCATCATCCAATTTTGTAGGAGAGACTTGGTGAAGCTCCTGGCCAAGATGACCCGAGGTCTAATAGGAATGAGCAACAACATTCTACGCAAGCAGAGACTGCTCAGAGAAATCAATGAAATTTTTAGGGGCTTAACCTAACAAAGAAGTGACAGAACACTCCTTAATCTACAGCGTATGTAGTTTAAACATCGATGAAGCTGACCTTTTTTTTAGTCTCAGGATATATATATATTTTGTCAAATATTATCTTCCATCATTTCTTGGTTACCAATCTTTTATGGTCAAGGAATTTCGATGGCATGTAGAGAGGGTGAGATCCATCTTTGCCACCCTTGTTCTATCACAAGAGGTAGTATCCCCCCATTTATCTGAAAATTTGTATGTACTACTACTGCCACTACTAGTTCTAGTATGCGTGAAGAATCTACTATCTCTCTTACCTCTTTCAGAACTAATAAATATGCTATCATATGTACTGTGTAGTTTTTTATGTTTGTATCCATTGATGGGTATTTTTCTATCTTCCATGATAAGTAACTTTTGTTTGTCTCCAGATTGAATTTAACAAACACTTGTTTTGAATGAATATATTCATTTTGATTGCTTTTAGGTCTATTTAATTTGCGGATACAGATAAAGGTTGTGTGGTGATTTTGGCATTTTATACTTTCGTAGTGTTAAGAGTTTGGTCCGTGCATTAGAGTTTATATGTTAGTAGTGATTTCCGTTTTTGCCTTGAGAAGTGGGTAAAATAATTATATTCCAATAGCTATATTTTGGAAAAAGAAAAAA
>JAWZTD010000109.1:739167-750540 GCA_035221335.1 Echites panduratus
GTAGAGAAAATTGTAAAACAATTGGACTCTTGCTATGCATAAGTCAGAGAACTTCAATGAAATACAGAATAGATAGTGGCAGATGATTAAAGATCACAGGGATAGAAGAAAAAGTTTTGAAGTACCAAGGGCCAAAGACCTTCCTTCTTGTATTTCTTACAACCTTTGCAATGGTGGACTTTGCGCTCCTGTTATTCTCTATAGTGTTTTTCTTCTGGCCTGATTTACCAATTTCTTCTCTGTACTTGAACCGATTTACCAATAGCTCTCTTGCATTTTATTCATGCACTTCTTTGAGAAGAATGCTACCCTAAATATCTACACCATGGTTTGTTCATTCTGCAGGCACTTTGAATATTTTCTACTATAAGTGCACGTATAGTTGGATTTTGAGATTTAGGATAGATATTTTCTGTTGCCAACTTGTTAATTCACGCAGCAATCATCCTTGAGCAGTTCTATGAGGATTATGCTCAGCTCTCCATGTACATAATTTAGATAATTGTTATGTGTTGCAGGTGATGTATTCTATGCTAATTGGGAAGAAGTGCTTTCTGGTGCCACTGCAGTTGTTTCAACAATTGGAGGTTTTGGCAATGAGGAACAAATGCAGAGGATCAATGGTGAAGCTAATGTTGTGGCAGTAAATGCTGCTAAAGATTTTGGTAAGGAATTCTATCGACGTTCTTGTTAAAGTAATTATTTTAAAACCTGGAGAATGTTCTTATAATCCTTGTTTTAAGATGTTGCCTCAGTTTTCACTTTCTTTCCAAATGCAGGAATTCCCAAGTTTATCTTGATATCAGTGCATGATTATAATCTGCCATCATTTTTGCTTTCATCCGGGTACTTCACTGGGAAGAGAAAAGCTGAATCTGAGGTTCTTTCAAAATATCCAAACTCAGGTACTTTTGCTGCCTTTCCCTCTTTCGAAACCTTGTATTCTCATTTTTATTGTGGGAATCGGGGAACATGGATCAAATATTTGCATTTCGCAATTTATAAGAATTTGTCATGATTCATACATCTTTTGCTAGGCCGATTAGGATCGAGGAACCTTTCCTGTATTACTAAATAAATTTTAAAAATTATTTTATTTATAATGATATTCATGGTTCCCTAACTTTGAACTGCAACAGGTGTTGTCTTAAGACCGGGTTTTATATATGGAAAGAGGAAAGTTGATGGCTTTGAGATCCGTCTAGATTTGATAGGGGAACCAGTTGAGAAACTTCTGCGGACTGTAGAAAACTTTACAAAGCCTTTGAGCAATCTGCCAGGATCTGATTTAGTTTTGGCTCCACCTGTAAGTGTTGAAGATGTTGCCTTTGCAGTGATAAATGCTGTCACTGATGACGACTTCTTCGGAATTTTCACCATTGAGCAAATAAAGGAAGCAGCAGCAACAGTTAGATCATGAAGACAAAACATAAGTAAAGAATGAGTAAAGCCCTGGATTGAACTTCGCAACATGTACAAGTATGATTTTGCAATTCCTTGTTAGTGTGTTGCTAGCATATTTTACATGTTTTAGATGGGGAAAAGGAAGCAACATTTGAAAGTCCAGTCCCCAAAAACTTAGGAATTATGTGTCCTCATTTTTGAGTGACGCTGAACAAAATCAATAAATATATATATATATATATATTTATATTCTCTTATCGTTTTTAATTAAATGTTTTATTTTTATTTTCTCACATTTTAAGAAAAAAAAATTGACATGATGTACATTAAACAAGGTTAACTTTTTAGTGAAATTTTAACTTATTTGAGAATAGTATGTTCAATTTTAGATGATTTAAAATAAATGAGAAATTTAACTGCAAACTTAATTTCTATATTTAGAATTGAATATTTCTGTTTTGAATCATTTAAAATTGAATGTTTTATCTCTAGTAAAAAATTTGTAAAAAAAATAAATGATATTATTATTACATTTAAATGAATAAAGTTAAATTCATTTAATAAAATTTATCAAGACATTCAATTTCGACATATTATTAATTTATCGTAGACACCCTTTTTGGCCTCCATATTAGCCACTGCACCGCTTCAGAATTTGATTCGTCAAATACATCAACACATTTCACAGATGAGACATGGCAAGAAATGCATCAAGCGGCCAGAAGTGCATAAATTTCCACTATTATACACATTTCTCTCCAAGGTTGCGCAAGGGAACAAAATTTTCAACATAACGATTTGATAATCTAAAGGACTTTCCAAAAATATCCCTCTGTAGACTTCAACAGTATCCTATTCAGAGTATGGACTCCTTAATAATTTTGTTTGCAATAGTCTCAATAAAATAAGTTCTTCCCGATCACATTAAAAATTAGCCCTTCTAGCCAGGAACATCTATTTTTTTGCCAAAGCCTTCTCGGAAAGATACCTGAATTACAATAAAGAGTAGCATTAGTTTGAAATATAAAAGTAATTATCACAACAAAATAGCTACTCATATAAAATTAATACAATAAATAAAAAAAGAGTTTATTAATCCACAGATGTGATGTTTTAGCATAGAACAATGAACATTTTAAAAAAGAGTTTATTAGTCATTTAACTTTGTTTAATTTCTCAATTTTATCATTTAACATTATAAATTTTGTCAATTTCACCATTCAACTTTATGAAAATTTTCAAAGGATTTAATATAAGATCAAATTGACTAATTTTCAAAGTTAAGTTTTCAAATTGACATGTCTGGAAGGGTGAATGATCAAATTGAAATAATCATACAACGATCATATTGATACTATACCGCTGAATAAATTGCAACTAATGCAGACTATTTCCCTGAGAAAGTAGAACAAGTAGCACTATTAAGCGTTTAGCTTCTAGAGTACTTACTTTCCAGTGTAGAATCCAGCAGAATACCAAGCATTCAAAACCACAGCAAGATCTGTTTCAGAGTTGGTTTTCTTTTCCAAATCAACAGCATTTGTTCCTGACTCTTTCTCTTTCCCTATAGTCAATCGAAAAACGACACAAAAATGGAGTTATTTGCTGAGAATATTATGGCAATTCTAATCAAAGTGGTTAAATATCCTGTCATTATATTCAACTCTCAAGTAAAATAATCAAACCATCAATTCAACTAAAACGACTAATATTCTCTCTAAACTATCAAATTCAAGAACAATTAGGTAAACCAGATTCATATATGTCCATTTTTTAAATGTGGAATGAGAAGCATGTGACAATTTAGACATATGTTCAATTTACACCAGACCACCCCTGTTATTTAAATTTCGACGTGACCCATTTTATCCACACAAACTGCTATTATAATCAACCTAGAGTCTTAGAAAATACATTTACTGAAAATCAGTCCTCGCAAATACCAATTTCAGTTTCAGAGAACAAGCAGGTAAAATTCTACAAATATGGATCTGCATCTGCATCTCTATATAATATGTGCTAAAGCTTAGAAAAACCTTGAGTATTGATGAACGCATATGCTGGAAACTGGTTATATATTTTTCAAACTAGTAGGTAACCTAGCACAAAATCCACAAGGTAGAAGCAATAAAAATTTTGCCTAAGAAACACTAGGGAGTATCAAATGCTCATCTAAGACAAATTTGGATGAGGACATTGCTTAAATCTTGAAGTCACTCAGTCATCTGTTTACAATACATGTTGGACTGCCAAAATGTTAAAATCAGAACACAATCAGAGCAATGATTAATTACAATAATTTCACAACGAAGCTTCCCACTGTACGATATTTAATGTTTCTGAATCCATTTATCAAGCATCAATGGTGTGTCCAACCATAGAGTTATCATATTTTGTCAATTGGAAGTTACTATGCTACAGTTCTGCGAAATGAACTGGCATCATGGTCAACAGAATAACAATGCAGCAACAGCATTTCTGTTTCAAATTTCAATTAGTGCAGTTCAAAGTTCAAGTACAAGGTCAACATACATAGAGACCATAATTGCTCTCGAAACATTTAGCTTTGGGTGCTCATCTGTGATTCATCTTAGATGGTGAAAGCTCAGTAGCACAGCATAAGGCATGTGGATAGCTAATCAGAGAGGATATTCACTATGGAAGATGAAATTGATGACCCATTCTGCTAATGGAAAAGGTCTAGTATTCATATTTGTTATGCTTTGCCTGTGTTGAGAAGTCATACACTACAATACCTAATGGACAGACAGGAAGCTTAGACTACACTTGGTTCTGAAAATCATGGTCTGTGATGATTGTAGTCGAAATTTATGGATTCAAGACTTCACAAGTAAACTTGTAAATCATACAAAGAAAAAAAACTAAATTTTTCTTCTTGTTTATATAAATAGTCAACTGGATGATCCCACAAAATCAGTATTTTCTATTGGTGCTTCTCTTCATTTTTCCCTCACTATTAGACATTAAGTATGCACATCTGTGAAGTAGAGATGCAATGGTAATTAGTAGTTGCAAAAGAGAAGGGAGTGTGTTATAGAAGCCCAAGCCTTCAGGGATGAAAATTATTCTCACCTTCATTTATGAACACTTGTTCCTTCAAGGAAGAAAGTGCTGTTTCTGCAGCAGTTTTTGCTGTTTTAACAATATCATTATCTTCAAGAGATACAAAGTCTTTGAAGCAAGCAGCTTCTGTAGCAGCATAGCAAGATTTTCTGGTACAAGCTTTACTGAAGCAACAAAAAGGCTCCAAATTGCATGGCGTAATCCAACTTTGGCAACCATAGGGACAAATGGAACCAGTGCCACCCCAATGGGCTTGGGAAGCAGAGTGATGCTGCTCAGAAGTAGCTGCACCATAATCAGAATAATAATTCCCATAACTAAAGTGATTAAGTTGCTGCAAAATCGTTTGCCTTTGAGCCTCAAGTTCATAATATTTGTTGAGTAGCTGGTTGTAGTCTTCTTGTCCTTGTGAATTCGGATGAACTGTGGGCTCACATTGCAAGAATTGCCCATCTGATGAATTTAAATGGTCTTCTGGAGCTTCTGACTCCGAACAAGATGTTTCTTTGACTGTTGACTTTTCCATGGTGTAGTCTATTTCCCTTTTAGTATATGATGCAATTACACTCTCTTTAGTCTCCTCGTTTCTTCACATGAAAGAGAAGAGAACAAATTCAACTCAAGCTTCAACAAACTGGAGTTTTTCCTAAACAAAAGAAAGTACAATACAAAAACAGAAAACAAAAAAAAGAGGGTGGGGGGCAGGGGGAAAGCAGGGGCTCAAGTGCAAATAACTGTGTCAAACAGATTCTTATTCTTGGAATACAGTGAGTACAGCAAATGCAGACACTCACAATGGGGTCACAGATAATAGATCTAGAACTGAAACCACTTCCTTAAAAGTAACTACAACTTTGGTTAAGTCTTAATTCATCAAAACACATACATACTTTTTATTTCATACAATGTCTCATTCATAACCCTCTTGAACACATGTAAACAAGCAAGGAGATACATTTATTTTAACTTTCTATGTTGAAATAGCAATTCTCTATAATTACTACATCAAATTTAGTTTACAACCTTACTTCAATGACAAAGTTGAAGCATGATTAGTTCAAAACTAGTCCAATAAGGTTCAGTTTCTAGCCCCATATTTTGTGAGAAATAAAGATGCCTATAAATTTCTTCAAGAGAATAACAGGTCAGACATCAACTTATCATGATCTTCATCAATATATTTCATAGATCATTTGATGCACTTCTTGAAATTTAACATCGGATGTTAGCAAGGAAAACATAAGCACAAATGAAGAAGCAAGATCCTAGGACAATAGACATGTGAAGAATGAAACTTTTATAAGAATAGGGCCTAGTTCCAGTGGATCCTCACCTCTCAGCATCATGGCCATTAGCAACAGGATCTGCAAGGTCCTCTTCGCAGCCAATAGCCCCTTCAGCTCCGGCCAAATTAACCCTCTGTTCCATATTGTGCATTTTCTGGGACATAGAGTGGTTGGAATTTGATGGCTAATAGCATAAGTAATAGTCAATTGAAGGAGACTGAAATATATAATTTACATAAGTTACATAAAAGAAGATAAAAGGGGAAGGATGGAGTAATCACATCCTAGATTAAGATTCGCTTCCTATTTGTATCCAATACTTGGCATGGAGCCTTTACTTAGAACCATACTTTACTAGCAATGTTAAGTGAAACCGGATCAGGCCTGCAACAATACTAGTGGTTATATGCTACTTGGCATAGGATTATCAATCTAGGAGCAGTAGGAAATAAATGTAGCCAAAAAGTTAAGAAAAAGATTAAGGGTCACTAAGAGCACACTTACCCGAGAAAGGTTCCTAGTCTCCAACAAATTGCAAAAACTCAAGCCTTATTTTATTTGCTGATTGAATATGGGCTTTTGAGTTTTTACAAATTTGGTCCACTTCCCATTACTAGGACGAAAAACTAGAATGCAATAACTTTAACAGAATTAGACAAAACAAATTGGGTACTATAATCAATGAAATGATTTCTTATCTCTTTCGGTAAAGTTAACTACTCAGCTTTATTTATGCCTCCACACGTTTCTCTTATGGAAACACATATCGAAATGAGGGAAATGATTAAGTAAATGTTACAAAGCTACAAATCTTTTGCACATCATATTCCAATCCAGTTTCCTTTGCTAATTCATTTCAAGAAAATATAACCCCAACAGAGAAGTACTGAAAATTAAAAAAAAAAAAGTCTAATCCCGGCTCCCAGATATAGATTGGCCATCTAGAGGTGTACAACACTTCAATGAATCTTCACATAGGTTATAACATTCTTATCTTGCGCACCTCAGTTTAGAAAAAAAATGAATTGATACGATTCCCATTCCAAATAATTCGAAACCTTTCTAATTTTTCACTCAGTAACACGAGAAAAACAGAAACAAAATAACGCTCTTATTTCTAGAGTCCTCAATTATCTAAATTTTTATTTAGGAAAAAAAAAAAGTAGAGAAGACCTGTATGTTTTTAGTTGGAAAACAGAAAAAACTGCCCATTTAACATACAGAAACTTCATTGGCATAAAAAGAGAAGTGCAAAACACAAGGGTCGAAGGGGGAGGCCTTGAAGAGGACCTTGTACTTGAAGACGGCATCGTTGAAGGCCTTGATGAGGACGGAATCGTCCCAGAGATCACCATGTCCACCCTTTCCAGAGCTCATTGCTCGCCTGTGTATTTGAGTTGAAGCAGGAAGCAGCCCTTCGCTTTTGAGAGGGAATGCTGGAATGGTACAAGTATCAGAGAAGAAACGAGAAAAAGAAAACGGAAAGGTAAAACAGTAGGTATGTGGGTTAATTTATGCTTGGGATTAAAATTAATTAATATATTGATTTAGTAAAATTATAACTTAAAAAATTAGAGTAAGAAAACATAAAAAAATAACAATAGAAAAAAAAACGACTACTAATAAATACTTGTCAAATTTTTGAAACACAATTTAATTTATATGAAAGTTAGTTAGGATGCCTAAAAAAATCTTTTAGTGCAGGGTGCGATGCTCAATGGGCAATGGGGTGTTCTTTCATGTCACATCTTCATTCTTGTATGCCACTTGCATTCTTATTATAGAATAGTTCACCTTTTTACATTATCTAAATTTAGTATTGATGTATGATATTATCAATTGTAACTAAATTGTTGTGAGATTGAACGTTTGAATTTTAAGAATTTTTACTATCTTTTTATGAATTTGAGGAAAAAAACCTAATGAAATATAAATCTATTTGTTGTTAAAAATCAGATAAATGATATAAGTGTAGAAATAACAATGATTGATAAATTTTTTTTCTTGTATTTATTGAGTTATAGTGAAAATACCCATTCGAAAAAATAAAGTCTAAAAACAAATTTGTTGAAAAAAGTTTTAAAAGAAAAAAAAATCAATTAAAAAGTTATAAAAATTAAGTTGTCGAAGGTTGAGAGCAATGTCGATTGATATTTTTTAAAAAAAATTAAAATGTTATCATGGTACTGTACAATCACATGGATATATGTGTCAATCAAATATGTTACTTTCACCGATTCCCTTTCGTGGCATCCCTATTTGTTTAAGTGAGTATTGATTATATTCAAATGAAGGGTTCGCCTTTACAATATCCTTCGTATATAAGAATGAGTAACACTTAACATTCATTCGTTGTATTGTAAGACTTTGTAACTCTATCTATATCTTGTCTGTGTACGAAGGTGAGATGGTGTCCTAAATATAAGAAGATGTAGTTTATGGTAATAAGATTCTAAAAAGATATTTTAATTATATATTGATAATTATAAAATAACTTATATTACGTGATAAAGAAAATAAAAACAAACTTTCCTTATTTTAGAATGAAAGAGTATCTCTATTCCATTTTCTTTTCTTTATTGGGAAGGAAATAAAGAATTTAACTTTTACGTGATTTGGCTGAAATGGAAATATAGGGAATGGAATTGAAATTCTTAATACTTGTTTCTTTATTCGTTGGATGGAAGGAAAATTGACAAATTTAGTCCCCAAAATTTAGGATTTAGTGGATATAGTCTCCAAAGTTTTTTTTTTCAATTTTTATGGTTCTTGAAACTTTTTTAGATTGTTATTATGGTTATTTTTCTTATTTTAAATGTATCTGGCTAGCATAAGTGCATAATCATTAAATCAAAAAACTTTGGGGATTAAATTTATCAAAATTTCACTTGATTTCTTTATAAGATAGTAGGATTTACTCTAAAAATAAGAAAAAAGGATCAAAATTACAGTTTAAAAAAGTTTTAGGACCATAAAATAAAAAACAACTTTTGGAAACCACTGTCACCAAAACTAGAAACCTAAGGACTAAACTCATCAATTTTTTTTGGATGGAATGAGGATTCTTAGAATTATAATTATTATGTTTGTTTAGTTTGAATAAATTTGAAATAATATATCATTAAAATTGAAAGACTACTACACCTTTATCTATATTTATTTTATTATATTATTAAATTCATATAAAATTTAAACCAGATTAAAAGTTATATTTATTTTGATTCAAAATATTAAAAATATATTTAGAAAATCCTTTATAAAGAGACCCCAAAAAAATAAAAATAAAAACCCGTGGAAAAAAAAAATCTGACATAATGGTAAAAAAGAAATATATTATAAAGATTTTTTTAAAACAAAATTATAAATAAAAAAAAGGTAAGTTGTAGCTTTCCGAGTCAGAGGAACCGTGAAGACACTTCAGCATTTCGACGGAAATTGAGCGGCGAAACCGTGACTAAGATGAGAAAGAATAGGAAATGGGAGAGAGAACGCACGCATTTTTTGTGATATACCCATTCTTTCCTAAGGAATTTTATGTTTTAAATTCTAATAGGGAATGAGTGTTCCAGATTTTTTAAAGAATTAAAATTCGGATGTACTTGACTCAACCAAACAAATCAATACCAATTCCTTGGAATTAGGCTGGAATAGAATAGCTATTCCATACAACCAAACCGCCCGTTAGGGATTTGAATTATTTTTGCCACCTTTCTATTAATTTAATCTTTCAAATTTCAAAATAACCATGATAAACTTTAATTTATGTTATGAAAATTGAATAAATAAATAAATAAATTAGACAACTGTTTAACATCTAGTAACATGAATTGTTCTGTAGAAAGACTAAATTAAACTTGTGTATAAAATAAAATTACTTGTTTTGCTTATACAAGATTTAATTTTTAAGTTTAAAAATGTGCCTAAAAAAGTTTTTTAAAAATCATCCTTAGTAGAATTTAACATTATTATAATATATAAAATTAAAAACATCTAATTAAAAAAAGTCACATAAGTTTACCATTGTTCTCCAAATCACTTGATTATAATATTTGGAGGAATACGTTAAATGTCTTTTGAAATTTTCTTTTTAAAATAATAACTGAGTTTTGTGAAATCAAATATTACATAAAAACAATAATGTTATAATGCACAATGAAACTCAAATTATTTTGAGCTCCAATTAAATCTAATTGTCAAAATTAAAGATTAACTGTCTTTTTAAAAAATATATATTATAAATTTTTTTATATTTTATAAACTAAACCTAAAAAGAAACTAAATCTTATGGTATTTGATCAATTATTATTATTTAAACGGCCGTTAACGGTTAACTTTAATCATTAAAGATTTAATTGAAACTCTAAATCATTTGAGTTTTGTTGTCTATAATAACATTACTGTACATAAAAAATACTCGAGACTTTTCATTTTCTCTAAATAATTTATTGAATTATCCTTCTATAAGCATTTTCTTTTGTGAAATCAAATATCATATATTTTTGGAAGGAATATTGGTACGTTTCGTCTCCAAAATTTAAAGTTTTGGTCCTTGAAAAGTGTCAGATTTAAGTCAAAAATATGAAAAAGGACCATAATCATAATTCAAAAAGGTTTTTGGGACTCTAAATGTCAAAAAAATAAAATTATGATCATATTCATCAAAACTATTAATTTTGGGGACGAAACGCACCAATCTTCCTTTTCGAAATTATTAATCTTCACAACTACCATGAAAAGCCATTAACAAGTCGTTTGTTTGATTCTTCCTCCAGTCGCCTTTCTAAGTCCTTCCCAAAAAACAACGTCATGAAACCTCAATTTTTTTTGCAAATCATACTTTTTTTTTTGGTGACTTAGAAGTACCTTATTTAACCTCTCTTTTTTTTTTCCCTATTCAAATAAGATATAATTTTTAATTTTATGTGTCATGCAACTTTAATATAAAAATCAGTTATTATTTCTATTTAAAAAAAACTATCTAGAAAAAAAAACTCTTTATATCTATGTAAAGATCTTTATGATTTTATAAAATTTACCAATAAATTACTTCTTCTAATCATTAAATATCTCTCTAAAATTTAAAAAAATAACTCATTAAAAATAATATAAAATTTTAATAATATATATTGATGTATGTATATATATATAACAATTAATAAAATAAAATAAAGAAATTATGAATTAAATTACTAAATAAAATAATATCTAAATAATATTATAATAACCGTTCGATGCGGCGCATGTAGCTGTTTTCCTTTTAAATTCTTACCACTGCTCAGTGTTTGTGCATGCTTCCCAATTTTATTTTAAATTAAAAAAAAAAACTCGTTTACAGAGGATTTCACATGAATTTAATCAATATTTTCTAACTTTTGTTCATTACCTTTTTTCAAATTTATATTGACAAATCATTTCTTTGACAACGTTTATGTAAATTTCAAGAAACATAGATGAGTATTGACTAATAAAAATTTACATGGGAATCTTTAATTCTAATTGGGATTAAATATTTCTCAATTTACTAAGGTCAGAAAAGGGAAATTATTATGCATTAATGATAAAATAAATATCATAAAAAACATATTTGTTGATGTTGCAC
>JAWZTD010000109.1:775183-789511 GCA_035221335.1 Echites panduratus
AGCCTAATTTAATTAACTTTTTCATCAAGCTTTTTCTAAACTTATAATGGGAAAAAAAAATTACACTTCACTTTCCTAATATGTTAGCTTGTCATTAATTTACATATTTCTTTTTCTCAATTATTAAATTAATTTTTGGTAGCTTATTTTTCTTGGATAACTTTCGGGGGGTTTTAATTTATAAACCTTTATTTTTATAAACAAATATTTATTTAAAGTTTCTAATTAATAAAATATTATAGTAGAAAAGTTAAAAAATAAAAAAATAGAACAAAACTTATCAAATATAAATTTATTAGAGACTAAACACACTAATATTACAAGTTTTAAATGATGATTTCTAATTATATCCTTAGATTTCTAAGCATTTTGTACCCTAAAGAACTAATGTCCGTAATCATAAGTTTGTTAGCATTTTGCTGCAAATGCTAAAAAATAATAATAATAAAACCAAAGTTACCAAACATAAATTTATCCATCCACAAAATTCTCGTGAGAGGTTTCGTACGAGAATTTTCCGCCGTCTCGTAATTGTAACGCTCGCTCCTCCCCGCAGAGGTTTACGTTACGCACCGCCAAGGTCCTGGTCCCTATGCGTTGTGTTTGACGGTTTTAGATAACAAACAAAGGGCAGTTCTGACATTTGGCAAACGCGTCTTTCTGTGCAAGGAAAACGAAATAAAAATAAATATCGAAAGCGGTCCCGGTCCCCTACTCAGTTGAAACTTTCTTCAACTCTCTCCGGTTAGGGTTTGACAATCGGAACGACGACGATTTCTTCAAGGAAGAAGAACTTCTTTTTAATTATTCGTCGACTTCTTTGTCTCCTCTTTTCCCGTTTGAAATCACGCAGATTTGATCATACGTAAGCTATTCCTGTATTTCTTTCATGTACATGTTGATTATCAATGTATGGACATGTTTTTGTTTTTCTCCCTCAGGTGATAGCATGTAAATTTCTTAAGTTTTGAATTGGGCATGAATTGAAGTGGTATGGTGGATTTTCAACTCTGTTGATGGTTTTAAATTGGCTGGTTGGTGTTGTGTGTGGGGGACAAAGTCAGGGGTTATGGCAACATATCTGATTGTGCTTATTTTTTTAATGTAATAAGATTTTTAGGGGTGCCTGCTTATGTGCAAGTGATTTCTTCTATGGGGGAGATAAGGAATTGGGGATGTGTGTGAGAACTTCTGTAATTGTTGATCGGTAAATTCAGTGGGGGTAAGTGTTCATGACAAAGATTTAGAAAGGGTGTTACTTTAGTGAATCAGGTAGAATGAAAATTTTATTTTTGAGTATATGTGCACGGTGTTTTTTCCATCTTCCCCCCTTCACCTTTCCCTATGTGGGTTTGGGTGAATTTAATTTGTTGCTTGACATTAAGGCTCCTTATATTGTGCAAGCTGAAACTTATTTGGATAAGGAGAATTTTGAATAAGAAGATATTTGATGCATCTTTGTGGAATGTGGGAAATTTTCTATGGCGTCCTTCTGGTTAGTTGTTTGATCATTTGGCATTGGGCCTGATCAAGCTTTTTCATGACTCCAAGTGGTCGGAATGTTTGAGAATAACTGAGCGAAGGGCATCCACGATTTGTGTGTGGTTTGCATTGAGTGAGGACGTTGGGGTGTTAACCTTTCATGTGGGGCCTTGAACAACAGCAACATGCAATTAACTTGGAAATTTAGGAAATATCGGATACAAGAATATGAGAGGCATCCAATTGAATTGTCTACCAAATACATTTCAGTTGTTATGCATCACGTGCTGAAACTTGGCCTCTGTAGTAATACCTGTAATTGTTACATGGTAGCCTGAGTACATGATTTCCATGTGTCTCACGCTACTCCTGTTGTCATGTTAGACCATAAACTATTGACGCTTCCAGATAGTTATTTCATATCAAGTTTACAATTGGGTATATAAAAGTTCTTATGGAGTATATTAAATTTTGAGGGATTTGTCCTTCTTTGTTTCACTTGAGATTGCTATCATTGAAACTTCAGTTAACTATAGTAACCATTACAAAATTTCATGCATCAGTTGGCAGTTTATATCAAAAGGGTGCTTACGATTGGACTTACTTCATCATTTCTGCATTTTGTTTGTTGTTGCCTTTTGACATGAAATGAATCTTTATTTACTGCCAGTGCCAGTGTATATGTGCTAAAGTTAAACAGGGCAGCTGCACCTTGATCTTCTCCTGCCATTTTGTTCTGACTTGAATCGGTAATAGAATTTTCTTTCTTCCTTTGAAGTTTGTTAGATTGCCTAATAATGTTGAAAAGTCAAGCTCTGCGGATCCCAGAATTTATTATTGGAATTGTGTTCTTTGTTGATTCCTCCTCTCATTTTCCCCACCCCTCAAACCTGGTTTCCTTCTTTCAAGCGAGGGAGCATTATATGATTCTCTGAGAGTCAATTTGAATCATTTGATAAAAAGCTGTGTAATAAATTATACTCTCCATTTCACAATGGAAGTCATTTAAGGTTGTGGAACAATAACTAAGGTAGTGATTATCTTAGTAATTAATATTTATTTTGGACTAAAATATCCCTTATATTAAACAAAACCCATATTAATTCAAGCATAATATTTTATGCGATGAAGAAGGGTAAGATGGAAAATTTTGATTAAATGTTCTTTGGAAAATAAAAAGTGGCTTCTATTGTGAAACGAAATATTTTTGCTAGAATGACTTCTATTTGGAAACAGTGGGAGTATATTGTTGTTCTGCATGGTAACTTCTTGTTTATTTTGTGCTGAGCCTTATTTTGTGATATCTGATTGAGTTGTTTGTTGATCTACAGGCTTTGGTTGATATGGCGTGCTTCCTCTGATGCATAAAGACGACTTTGTTGTGTATAATTATTCTACTTGAACTTTTGTCTTTAATTCTGCAGATAGGGATTGATCCAGTAGGTAGAGATGGAAACAAAATTCGCAAAGGTATTGGATAATGGCCGTCGTGTTGTCCTTGATTTGAAGAGGAAGCGGGCCACCCAGAGTGATGCATCTTTCACAGGAGCTGCTGATGTGGTATTACCATTTCCTTCCATAAGTTCTCCTATCCACAAGCTTGGCAAGCGGAGGAAATTGGTTGAATCAAGAAGCAATTCTGCTGATCGTGTTATTCATGCAAGTGACTTATTGAGAAGATACTATTTGAATTTTATGCGGTCTGGTTTACCAAAACGTTTGATGTTCTATCACAAGGGTGAGTGGGTTGATTTCCCTTGCCATATCCTTGCACAGGTAAAGAAAGATCATCAAGTGAAGAAGGCAACTACAGAAGTTGAGATTAATGGTAAAGTATTTGCATTAGATTTCTTGCATATGATACTGCTGGACTTGAAGACTGGTCTGCAGCAACCTATTGCGTGGATTGATGAAGCTGGAAGCTGCTTTTTTCCCGAAACATTTACTGAGTATGATGAGATACATGGTTGCAGTGAGGAAGAGCCTCATGGGACCCAAGATATCAAGTTCCAGATTGAGATTGAAATAAATGGGTCAGACATTTCAAAATTGATGGAATGTAGTGGGGAGTCCAATACTCTCGTTAAACAAATTCAGATTCACCCTGAAACTGCAGGAAAAGACTATGATGTAGAAGTTGATGACAATTGCCTTAAAGCTGGGGGGGTAAAAACTGATGAGAATTTTGGAGGAGAAAAGATGGAGGGAACTACAATTGCTAGGGTGGATCCTGACTTGGTGAAGGAGATGTTTTTCAAGGGCAGTTTGGCTGACAATGCAAATATCATTGAAATAAGTCAAGGCTCGAGCAGTACAAGGGAAGCTCGATTTGAGCTTTTCATGAAACAGGTTGAGATTACTGCACGATATCGTGGGGATGCCAATGTTAGATATGCTTGGCTTCCATCTTCCAAGGTAATGGCTTCTAGTATCATGAAGTATGGTCTGGGGTTTTCTGGAGAGGCAAAGATTAAGCCAGTATATGGCTTTGGTGTACATCTTTTCCCTGCAAACTTCACTGAGATCAGGTTGGAGTTCCTTTTCCTGTTTACCTTTGCAATGAGAATACAAAGCCTATATTGCAATGGTGTTAGCATGCCATAACTTTGTTTATTTCAGAATTTGATACTTTTTTGGATAAGCTTCTACTTTTTGAGGCTGTGGTAATAATGCCGTAGGGTTTCTGCTATCTTGTACATCTTGACTATCTCTAATTGTTCTTGAAGAATTAATTGGGAAGTTAGATACTCATGTCTGTCATTATGCTGTTTTAATAGTTCTGTAGTTGCCTTCCTACAGTTATGTTGGTGTGAGGGGAGATGTGTATGTGCTTTCTATCTCTCTCTAGAAGATAGGGCTAATATACTTCAGCTTATTCAATACTCAAATGTCCATTGGTTTGGATGACATATCCAGTTAAATAGAAGCACGCCGCTTGTAGTATTCAGTCCTTGGCAGACAGATTAAGAAGTGGGTATGGAAGAAGTCATGTATACTCTCAAGTATTTTGCTTTCACATTCCTGCTGAATGTAACAAGAATCATGCTTCCCCTCTCTACATGGAATGACGTTGATGCATGCATTAATTTAGTAACATTGGACAGATACTTTTTCACATTAACATGAGGTGTGGTTTTTTCTTTATTCAATTCTTGCATGGCTTTTGCAAATCAAGTGCAGTTATGATTTCCTTCTATCTATATTGGTTCATATTGCCACATCCAATGTGCCACAGTAGAGTATCCCTCTCTGATTGTAGTCTTGCACTCAGGATTTTTATTGTTGTTTGCTTATGTGTGAAATTTGTTATTAGACCATTATAGTTGTTATTGCACTTTTCTTCTTGTAATGGATGTGTGACGTGTCTTCGTCACTGAAGCTTTGTATGAGTAATTTATCAGATTACATTGGGGTGGAGGGTTGAAGTATAATTATTCATCAGATATTTTCTTTTGCCTGGGGATGGGGGTGCTGGTGGATTTCATTTTTCCCTGTTGATGGTTCGCATTTTTCAGTGAACATGTAATGTGGTTTTGGATGGTTTTTCAGTTGCAATATGTTGATATAATTCTGTCAGGTTATGTATCTGCTTTTAGTAAGATTTTTGCTTTGTTCCTTACAGTGCAAATTATTGTGATGATGACGATAATGGCATACAGTATATGATATTATGTCGTGTAATAATGGGAAAAATGGAGCTTTTGCACTGTGGGTCTAAACAGTCCCATCCGAGTAGTGAGGAGTTTGATAGTGGAGTTGATGATCTTCAAAATCCAGGGCGTTATATAGTTTGGAATATGAATTCCAGTTCTCATGTCTACCCGGAGTATGTTGTTAGTTTCAAGAGTACACTTGAGGCCCAAGGTGATTATCCTTTACATAATTCTGTGGTATCATTGGAGTCTTACATGTTCAAGGGACATGTACCCTTCTTCAAGATACATCCTTTTGTTCTCTCTCTCTCTCAAAAAAAATTTTTTTTACAATTTTTAAATTTTTTATAGATGATAGTTGGAGAGAGACAAGTGGACCTTTTTCATATTATCCAATATAGATTGCCAAAATGTCATGTAGTTCTTTTAACCTTGATTGTGGTACTTATTAGAAGATGTTTTGTAGCCATAAAAAAGTGTTGATCTAGAGTTCAGTGAATGTCAGAGAAAGACCGGTCTTTCCGGAATATAAGAATGAAGTCTGCACTTCTTATTTATATAGTTTTTTACTTTTGTTTTCTGCAGGAAATTCTGCAGAGATTGAAAAAAAGGCTGATTTGCCTGGGGCCTGTGCTTCTCTTCAGGTACATCGAGTTGAGGTAGACTCGTCTGCGACTGATTTGGTAAGTATTGAAAGAACCTAGAACTTAAATTTATTCTGTTATCTTCTCTAGTCTTACCGTCTCATTTTGTATATTGTAAATTTTATATCAATACTTCTTTGGGAATAAGGGAGAATTGGGTAATCTAGGTATAAGTCTAGTTTCGTTAGACTATTGCATGTCAAAGAAATATAAATATCTTGCTGTATCAAGGATATATGTATACATGTATGTGTGTGTGTGTGTGAGCGTGTGTGTTTAGCTGATGAACTCATTCATAATTGGAAATAAGTTGTTTTCCTGAAGTTGGAGAATTTCCTCATGTTCAATTGTCTAATCAGATCATCGACAAGAATATTTTACTTGCATGCATGACTTTCTGGGGAAGATCTATATGCCTCGAGAAATATTTGTTTACTTGTCTAATCACACAAAAAGAGTTCAAGTACCTTCTTTTTCTGAGATATTTGGCAAGAGACATTGTAGTCTATATATCATTGTAGATTGGAAGGACACTATGCATGTTTACATCTGAAATGTCCAGTGCTTCAGGAAAAGTAATTGTTGGTTCTTTCATGCTGTGAGATCTAACTTTGTTTGGGATGGATTTATTAATCCATTTCTTGCGCGAAGGGAAAGGATGGCATAGATGTTGGAAAAGGGAATACTTTAGCTTCCTTTTCTGTAGTTGGATCTATATTTTTGGTCACTTCAAGTGGATTGAATTGTATGAGACTTGAGAAGCAAAGCTTAGTTTGAGTTTGGGAACTGCAGATGAACATCACCTTCCCCGAATACTTATTAGCATGTTCTTCTAGGCATGGGAAAATGTTGGATCTAAGAAAGAATCCAACATGGCCTGTGTCCCAGTAAGTAAAATCTTCATTCTAATATTCATTATTGTATGGTTCAAATTTATGAATCTCAGTTGAAGAGAAGGAAATTCATCCATGATCCAACACGACTTGTTGACATCTCGCTAGGCTTCCCGTTTGTATTGCCAAGGTTTTACCATGTGTTTTAGTTTCAGAATTGTAAGTGTATGAAGTAGGTGATGCCTTGATGGTGAAGAATAAGAAATTCTGCTGCAGAAGCTGATAACAGTTGTGAATCGGATCTGTCATGGCTGAGATTGAAGTCTCTTCACAAACGAAAGTGGGTATGTACTACTGTGACGCTGATTGTCAATAGGCACTAGTAACTTGCTTCAGTTTGGGTGGAAGATTTCATTGGTTGCTTTTTGAAGCATGATTAATTGTGGAGGGTTTTTTGAAGGTCATCATATTTCTGGTAACCCTCCTCTTGTGAGGATGACAACTGTGGGAGTAATTGTGAAATGTAGCTCGGTTCATTAACATCTTCTCTGCTGCAGTATGACGTGTAATTTTAATGCAGCTGCTATGATAAACGTTTCCATTTCAGGATTATTATTTGATTCTTTGTCTGAATAGGTTCTTTCCTTGCCTTTTTCCTTAGGAAAACCAGAAAGAGGATCAGAAAACTTTCCCTGCATTATTTTTCCTCTTTATAACTGAAAAACTTGCTTTACTCTTCAACCTAATAGCCTTAATTATAAAACTAGGATTTTGTTCCGTTTATGGGAATCTGGTAATTGTGTATTCTACATTCAGATATCTATCTTGGTAAAAACTTGTGTTGTCTTACTGGGTGCCTGAATTTATTGCCCTTATGGTCAGATGGCTCCGGACGTTCTGAACAACGTGCCAATTGGATTGGATTATTAATCATTGTCTTATTGACAGAGGAATATGAATATTGAAGTAAATCTTCTTCTCTTAATTAAAAAAAAACTTTATTCTCTTCTTTGATGACGGATAATTATTGCCCCATTTTAACTTTGTCTACTACTACTACTTTTTTTTTTTTTTAATTACTCGTCTCTTTTTGACTTTAATTTTCTTTGGTGTATTGTTATCCCGTGTTTTAACGTCCTAACCTTGTATTTTCCTTTTAGACAAGTGAGTGTGATCAGGCTTTGATTAGTAAGCCCCCAGAAAAGGCGGCTATAAATGTGGGTCCTATCAGGGCACCCAAATCCCCATGGTTGCCATTCCCCTTGTTGTTTGATGCAATCTCTTCTAAGGTCCCAGAAAAAGATATGAATCTTGTTAACTCTGATTATGAGTTATTTAAGGTAAGCAATCGAACCTGAATTTATGTTCTCCCCAGTTCAAGTATTTGCATTTTAATCTTTAACTCCTTTCTTCTCTGTGTTTCTTCCTACTGGATATCTTGTAGAGTAAGAAGATAAGTCGGGATGATTTTGTCAGAAAGCTGAGGATGGTAGTTGGGGATTCCCTGCTGAGGTCAACACTTACAAGTCTTCAGGGCAGGGTATGGCATTTACTTTCTGGATGCAAAACTGTCTATGTGCACATTTTGCAAAAGTCATTGTATTCAGATGTACATTTATACACACAGATGTGTATATATATATGTATGTGTGTATAATATTTCTCTCCTCTCCCCATGGTCAGGGTAGTGTGATATCAAAACTTGATTTGTGCCCGCTGTCTCCTTTCCCAAGTCTGAGTATCAGTGTCAAATTATTTTGAGAATCACATAAGCCCCCTAATGTGTGTGAAAATATATAAAAGTACTTTTAGGAAGTTTTCTAATATGGTAGAAAGTTTTACTAGTATTAATTGGCTGGTTTAGGGTTCATGGCGTGGTACCCTTTTTAGTAAATTTTGAATTCACAGGATGTTGCTTGTTAATTTAAAGGTTTCAGTTATGTAAGGTATTGAAGTAAGATGGCTATTGGTGCCCGAGACAAATCTTGGAATGGCTTCCCTCTATATGTAGTGTGGATTTTCTGGGTGGCAGATGTTTCTGCTAATTGCCGGAGGTTCTAGGGCTTATGATTTAAAGAAGAATTTCTTTCACATGATTTGCGGTGTGCCTTTGGTTGGTTTATTTCTTTCTTGTTACTTCTCTGATTTGAATATGTATATTTGCTGATATAGTTAGCCTCAAATTTTGCAGGTTCCATCCAAGTCTAACATTAAACTGGTTCCACCCCAAGTTAAATCCGAGGCTGTATTTACTCCTCATCCACTGCAGTGAAGACTGAGGGAGATGTATACTGTGCTACCTGCGTAAACCTAGACTAAACATTTCGGTAGCCATAGCTGTGAATATTTCTCTATATCTTAGCTTTTGAGTAAGACCCAATTCTGTTTATGTTTCTTCTTTTCATTTCAACTATCTATGGATCAAAAACCATTGTGTGGAATTCTGGTTTTTAAATCTCTTTTCAGTAAGACCTAATTCTGGTTTTTGTTCTTTGCTTCGCTTTTTTCCTTGCCCTTTTATTATGTTTATGTGCGCAAATGCGGGTATGCTTTCATATTAATCAGACACAATTTTGCAACTCGAATGATAATATGATAAGATTAATGTTTTGAAAGTCTTCCAGTTTCAGTAGTTTTTAGCTTGAACTATAAAAATTTTGTATTCTTTCATTTCATCAGTAGAATATTATGTTATTATTTATGAACTCTACATGATGACAAAAATATGTCAATGCCTACACAGATGAAAAATTTTGAACAGGAGATGCTCCTACTACTACTGCTAACCTTTCAAGATCAAGAATCATCTATGGTGCATTGCATATTATCCAAATCAATGAATGCAAACTTGATGAAGTGATTTTCGGACTTGTTTTTTCTTTTTCAAAGCAAGTGAGAACTGATACTGATCTTGTGTTACACATTTAATTTAACCAGTACAAAATTCCACTCATTAAGATGCTGAGTTCTCCTGTGAAAAAGAATCTTTACTCAATTTATTCATGATTCAGGAGCAGAGGCTTCATCTGGATTTGATGGATCCCATCCAGGAGGCTTGATATCTGGCCAGTCTCCTCGACATCCCAATCTAATGTATAGGCTTTTCTTACCTTTAGAAAATAACAAAAAAGACATTGTAAGATAAGAAGCACAAGTCACAGCCCTCCTTCCTAACTTGCCTTTTCCAGATGATCTTTTATTTCTTTTTAGAGAAATCTCAAGTAAATAATTCCCCATGTCTCTGGAAATGTATGCACTAGATAAAGTAAAACAGGTAGTAGACAGTAACGGGACAGAAAAGAATACCTGGAAGCTTTTTATCTGACAAAATCAAACGCTTGAGGGCACTTAGTGAAGCCTGTGCAACAGTTTTTGAGTAGTTCGCATCCCAACCTCCGAGCTTTACTACCACCTCTGCATTTGAATAACCTTGAAGACCCTCTTGGATGTTCTTCCTGGCCTCATCTCTTGCTGAATCTTCATCTGACAACACAAGCGATTTCACAATTGGTCAGATGATCATCTCAAGAATTGGTTCTTCTAGATGCACCACACATAAATTCCAAGCGAAACCGGTGCACAATGCCAATGAATCTAATGATATTTCACCCATGGAAGTGAAAAAAATCATTCAAACCGTACCATTGACGGTTATTACCTTTCTCGTGTTTTGTCCCTCATTTGCAATTCAACTTACTATAAATAAACAGTTGAATATTAAGGGGTTCAAACAGGTCATTAATCGAGTTTAAACTGGAAGACATAGATCTATCATGTCATGGTATGAAATGGCATCTTGCTCTCAGGTGCTGAAAAGTTAGTTTATTACCAAAGGATATCTCAGGTTAAGGCGACAAAGCATGCAAACCCTTTCAAACATTAATTTCCTATCTACCAGCGGATTTTATCTGTCAAAACTTCATAGTACTCCTATTGAAAAATTAAACAATGTGAGGAGGTATGTATTAGAAGATCAAATATTTGCCTGGGCTGCAAAAACTTAGTTGACCAACAAAGTACAATGTTTACATAAGCATTAGGGGGCAGTATATTAATAAGTCTTTGCAGTGACCAAACACAAAGTATGGCTCAAACTGTGGATCTCTTTCTCATTGAACATGTCTTGCATAATGAGAAAAGATTCTTTGGTTTGCAGTTGCGGGAATCAAGAAGGGAGAAAATGAAAAACCTGTAGCTTCAGATTGTGACAGCCAGATGGAAAAGCCAGCAAAGAGGTGTCTCCATTTATTGGCTCTTCTAGCTGCACCATGTTTCCCTCCTAATGTCGCCACAACTGTCCGAGCATGGCTGGAAGATCGATTCATGTGTGAAATGTTCATCTTTTAACACCAATAACAATGGATGGGTCACAATTCCATACCTACTCAGGCTTTCAAGTATAGAGCTTTCAGCTTCAGCTACAGCATTAGACCCCTCTGCAGCAACACCTAGGTTGATTACGGTAATTAGCACTGTGAGATGTAGGAATAAAGGCTCCATGAGAGCACTGTCACTCAGTTTTCTATATAGAAATTATGATGGTCGCTTTAGGATATAGGGAGCAACATGCCATAAAATGCTGTTATAAGTGCTTGTTATATATGGTTATCGTTAGACCTTCCCTGCAAATGTAGCCTACCTCCTTTCTTTCCAGGAGGTTCTAGTTTAGTTCCTGATGAATATATACCTCTTCCAAAAACCTACCAGCCACAATCTTAGTCCTTAAGTTTTCCATGATGATAGGGGACTTGTAGAAGCTAGCATGCTATCCAATATGAGACTTGGTCAATAATACATGTTACTCACATGAATCAACTGTTTGCTTTGTGAATGTCTCCAGCAGTTCTTTTGTATCTAGTGGAGTATACCTAGCAATAATAAAATCAGAGACCTCTTAGCATGGCATGGCAAAGTGTACATGATGTAAATTTAGGTACAGGACTTCATTTCGCTAATGAATAAATACTGAACGCAGTATACAATTTATTGCATAATGTTGTCAATAGAGCTATTAACTCCTTTTGAACCCGACCAAGCAAACATGGAAACACTATCCATTCTCTATTGTTCATGCATACTTTCATCTGCCTACATTTTCATGAAAAATTATATTAGACGACCATTAAAATATGGATATTTAGGCTATATTTAACAGATTTAACTAAAACAAACTGCTATGACATTTAATGCAACTGACCAATAAGTTTTACACATGAGGAAATGTACTACTAACTTTTCTCAAATTGATTATTCATCAGCAAGACTTTCCCTTTCACAATAAATCCATGTCAGCTGTAAATACTTCAAGTGATACAGTATTGTCTCACCTTATTCACATATGAACATAGATGAGAAATGTGAAAATCACTTGGGGCTTCCTGGGTTGTTAGTACCTTCATTTGTCGGTATTTAAAAGGTTGAGTAGAACAGAATAGTTAGTGACATTTCAGAACACGACCTAATTTCTATAAGCAGAATTTGATCATTAGATTATGTAGATGCTAATTTTGGAAGAAGGATACTAAAGGATCTTACCCCAAGCCAACGGCCAACTCCTTGGAAATCTTCTGGTTTATTTCAGTTGATTCCCCAACTATGTAGATTGATGTTCCTTTCAAGAGCTGCATGACTCCAACTGTAAGGGATTCCCAGGACTCAATTATGTCAGGCCAATTCAGTTCTGTATCTTGTTTCTTCAAGCTAACAACCAACTGATCATCATCTATATACCTGAAAGATACCAAGAGACTTTAAGAAGTTGCAATTTTAAAATGTAAAAAAAAAAAAGAAAAGAAAAGAGAAGGGAATTGCATATACCATATTGTTTCAGAAGGTTTTATCCTGTCATAAAGACAAGCAGTGTCCATTAAAGTCCGTGTAGTTCCATCTAGCTTTACTCTGATCAATAAAGATTTCTCATCTGTATCAACAAATATATCCCTAGTACTTGCTTCAGCTTCCCCAATCTCTAATCTTAGTTCCACCTCAGAAGAACCATCCAAAAACTGCACCAAATTCAACTTCTTTTAATATCAAATAAAGGATTAGAGTTACCTCTGAAACCCACAAACACTCAATGAATTGGAAGAGAATCAAATGACAGCAAAGAGTTCCATCTTGTCTAAGCATTAACTATCTCCTCATTGTGTCAAGAAACACAGGAAAACTCTTCCCTTCCAAATTCCTAGAATTCCCACATTTTACAACAAAGAGTTGGTGATGATTGACGGAAGTAGAAATCACAGCAACTAAAGATGAATAACTACATAGTTCCTGTAGCTCATTCTCAACAAATCCTCTGTCAAATTTATGATATTGTTTTCCAAAGAAATAAACTTACACAATAATGTGAAGTTAACATTAGTGAAATTCTACAATCAGTGCCAAAAACAATCTTAAAACATAAAATTACTTAAAACGTTGCATCTTCCTCAAAAAATACGACAATTCTTCACAACTTCCTAACGGCAGCACTATAACAATACAAAATTCATTTTCTAATTGGGTTTTACATCAGAAACATAATAATAAAGAAGAAAAGGATTTTTTACCTCGTAATTTGTAGTGCTGGTGGAGACAGTGGGGATGGTGCTACAGTGAACAGGATTAAATTTCTTGAAATTACTGGAAGCCAAAGGAGGAACGAAACCATAACGGCAAGAAACCAGTTTCAGTTCATGCTTCGAAAAGGAACGGGAAGCATTCGTAATATGAATGTTAGTTTTGATTGAATTTGATGACAGGAAAATCAGAGAAGAAGCAGTGGTGGAAGCTGCCATTTCAGTTCACTTCTGAAGAGGATAAGAGGGAGGGACAACTGAACAAATGTGGAGTTCCGTTGGATTTTTTTTTTTTAAAAAAAATTTAATTTTCTTTTTTCGCAGGGGTGATCTTTATTTTAGTCTAATTTTCTTAAATATTTGGTTATGTTCCTAAAATTTTTTTTTTTTTGTTATTTTTATAATCGGTGTTCTGGGCTGAAGTCAAATCGATGACCCGATAACATGTGTGATGCAGGTTATACCTCTGAAGAACCCGACCACACTTAAAAGTGATATTCATATTTAATATTTTTTTTTTAAATTAGAGATGTTAGACTTAGACTTTCACACCTAAGAATAACGAGTCGAGTTTGCGACCGCATTATGCCTCACCTCTAACCACTTAATTACACCTTTGGATTATTTATATTTCTTTTATTAACACTTTTTTGCTATTTTTATTTTCTTAATGGAAAAGACTCATTTCCCGCTCTCAGATGATTATTGCACAGGACGCCTAGCTTTTCCCAATTTCTTATAAGTCTTGACGGAAGGCTTCAATACTTATCAAGCGAGAAATATGGAGCTCATTCGTAATGTATAGGTAACATAAGTAAATCAAGATTTGTTGAAATTACGAAAGTAACAAAATATTAGTGAGTTGAAGTTTATCTTCTAGTAACCTCGTTAGAGTAGTTGAACCTATATTAGTCTATATATAGATTCAAAGAGGAAAACCATAAACATGATTATTATTTATAGTGTTCACTCTTCCATTTAAAAAATATATATATTTTTTGTATTTTTTTATCAGTTGAAGAGGCACAATTTTTTAAGTTCATAGATTTTCAATTATCCTTTTTTTGGGTTGCCCCAACTTGGACGAAAAATGACAATCGCCCCAAAGAAGTTGTTTTCGACTCTAATGTTTAACAGCAAATATGTAGGCTTAGGC